>CM042011.1:33143853-33221353 GCA_023525715.1 Cichorium intybus
TATGTGATTGTGTGACTGAGTAGGGACGGGTCAATCTGAATGCTTAAGCTTCTATGATTGGTATGTACTTTAGTATCGATACTAATTTAGGAAGGGGTTGTCATGCGATGGCGGATCGAGGTGAGCCCGAGATCCGGACGGATCAGGGTGAGCCTGAGAGTCCACACGTTGAGCCAATGACAGGGTAGAACGGGGGTGAGCCTGCGAGTCCTAGTCGGGACGGATCGGGGTGAACTCGAGAGCCAGGTTGTTCATGGTGAGCCCGAAGACCATGACCCAAATGATTGTGATGTATGTGTTGGATCGTATGGTATTTTGGGGAACTCACTAAGCTTTGTGCTTACTCTTTCACCCTAACTGTTTTTCAGGTATTTACTAGCTTGAGTTTGGAGCATCATGTGACTGTATTGCATCTGAGAGTATTCAAGTCTTCCGCTGGTTAATGTTTGTACCTATTTTGTTAAAGTCGGTTTTATATGTTTTTTTAATGTTGAGTTTAAATCGGATGCTTTTTATTTTCCAACCCGTTTTGTGTAATCGGTCCGTTTTCAAAACAAAAATTTTACTCTAGATTTTTGGGGCGTTACAACTATCATAAGTATATATAAATATAATAGTACATTACAATTTAGTTTCTTGTGGTTGGCATCAACTTACAATTTTGATCCTAGTTTTGGAAATTTTACATTATTCGTCATCATGGTTGGTGAAATCCATTAATTTTGGTCTATGGTCCATATAAAAAGAGCATATTGCCCTTTCCAATTTATATTTTTCTTTTACTTTCTATTCTTTTTATATATTGTAATAATAGAAAATTAAAACACTCCCACTACACAAACGTTTTACACAAATGATCGAGCTTCAAAGAATGAAAATATTCATCTTTTTTTTGGAAATGGCAAACGTATTAGTATAAGCCTCACCCGAATATTTCACAGGTGACCCCGAGTTCGAGCTCCGCATAACGGGCAATCCCAGCCCCCAAGGGGATTTCTAGGGAAAAATTCCACCAACTGGAACAACAGAATGAGGCTTACGGGAGTTGAACTCCCAACCTCTGCAAACCCCACGCATCAAACCAGCTAAGCTGGCTATCATGGGAAAATATTCATCTTGTTTAGTACTAATTTTTGCTTTAAGATTCAAGCTTTGTTATTTGTTTGGCTTATTCTTTGAAGTTTTTTTTAGAAAACAATTGCAATTGCACCATTGTTCTGTTCTTTAATATTTATATGTTATTCAAAGTATTTTTGGTATATTTTAAAACTTTTATCTTGAAAGTGTGATATTTACCTCGAAAATCTTATGCATATATAATTTTCGTAATCTAATATTTGATCTAATGTTCATGCTCAAAATTTATGATATGTAGTTTGCTTAAATCTTGAAAACCTGATGGGTTAAACTTGATATATGAACATCTGTTATATTAGATGAATGTGTTTGTGCTTATGTTTCTAAAATATTGTACTATCTTAAAATCTAATCTGATATATAATTATGTATGTATGTGTGTCCTTGAATATAATCTTGTGAAGTAAGATTCTTGCAGAATGCTTGTGTTTGTGTTTCTGATGTGTTTGTGAAGCAATGTTCTTGCAGAATGCTTGTGAAGTAAGATTCTTGCAGAATGCTTGTGTTTGCAGAATGCTTGTGTTTGCAGAATGCTTGTGTTTGTGTTTATGAAGCAATGTTATAGAGAAAAGGGGTGAAAGAGATGATAGGGGGTGTGCGGGTGGGGTTTTATATTACTAAAATATATAAAGGATAAAAAAGAAAAAATATATTGATAAAAGGTAAAATTGTCTTTATCTCGAACACTAACCAAAACTTTTGGATTTTGCCAACCATGAGGACTGATGGTGTAAAATTTTAAAAATCAAGATGAACATTGCAAATTGATATCAACCACAAAACCAAAATTATAACTATTTTAATTATAATTATATAATATATAATGGTGGATTTATGTATTAACATAAATGTAACTAGAAATATTTCAAATAAGATATTTATCGTAGTAAATTAATTATTTAATATAATATCATGTAAATTTTAATTAATTATATATAGTAGAGCCAAATATTTGTTGCAAGCCTTTAATATAGTGAAAGAACTTGGACGTGGCTTGCAAACGGTGTACATGTGACATTTGCAATTGAATTACAAGTACTAGTGGATTCTAATCTTTACGTTTGAAATTGATCCTCTAAGCATTTAAAATTGCATTGACAAGTTAACTAACCTCATAAATTAACATTCTACTCACCTACATTGCAACAACTTTAAGAGCCCACCATTGTATCTCCTTATAGGACGTGTTTGGCAAAACTAGCTGGTAACTGGTAGCTCCCCTTATAGGACGTGTTTGGCAAAACTAGCTGGTAGCTGGTAGCTGGAAGCGGGAAGTTGGAGCTTTTAGTTAAACGTTACTTCAACTAGCGTTTAAAATAGTAGCTTTTTTGTTTAAAATAAAAGATTCAAGGTCGTGTCGCCGAACGAAGCTTCTGTTTATCAGGGCTTTTTCCTAAACGCTAGAAACTACAAGCTCTCAAACTCTCCCAAAAACTCTGTTGCCAAACACCCCCATAGTCTAAAGAACGCTACATGGATCCTATTTTATGTAGTTACCTTATATCTCATCTAATTTAGACATTTAGTAAATAGGCTTTATCCATTTATTCTTAGGGTACGATGAAAACATTAATGGAAAAAACTGACCAAATGATAGGGTGAACATTGTGGATATTAAACGGATTGATTTTGTTTAAGGGTGGGTGGAAGGAGGTGTGAAGCTTGTTGTAGAGTAGAGAAAGAGATCGAGGCGGAGCTTTGGCAACTTTCGTGAATGGAGAAAAAAATGAAGGATATGTCAAAGTGTTTTCTGGTTGAGACGAAGAAACATGAGGGGATTAGTGTGAGGCGGAAATGGTAGTGTACTTTAAAGAAAGATAGAAGGAGAGAGAGAGAGAGAGAGAGAGAGAGAGAGAGAGAGAGATGAGTAGAATGTGTATAAGAGAGAGAGAGAGGAGTGAAATGTGTATAAGAGATAGAAAGGAGGCAAAGTTTAAAAAAATTATGATTAATTAAAAAGAGGGTATATTGATCATTTTATAAGGACTTAAACCTTCTTTTTCGAATAGTGTTAGTCATAAGAACTTATGATGCGAAATATTCAAACAACAAGGATCATTAAATTCACATAAGAACTTTTTGTGGTCTTTTTTATGCAAAGCACAGGAACCATTTATGTAAGTTTGTCTGAAAATAATTAAAAATGATAAAAATATCATCTAAATGGGCGAAGGATCAAAATACTAAAACACATCACATACCTAAAATTTGAATCAATAAAACAAAATTTTGATTGGAAACGCAATAACAAAATTTATAATTTATTCAATAACGAAGGTTTTAAGCTCGCGCGTTGCGGCGAGAGTTTAAACAAAATTGACTTTGTGTGAGTGAGAGAATATATATGGGAGCTTTATGTGCGTTCGGAAAAACGAAATTGACAATATGCTTTTTGTTTTTTTTCCCCACACATACACAATCATACACACACATGACAAACAAATTTACATAAACACACACAAACATAGTCATATGCAAAACACACACAATTACATATATATATATATATATATATATATATATATATATATATATATATATATATATATATATATATATATATATATATATATATATATATATATATATATATATATATATATATATAGAGTTAGGTTCTTTTGAGAACCCAAAAAATCATGAGATCTCGAGAACTCTGTGTGAACCATTAGATCAAAAAAATCAAAGGGTAAGATGTAAGGTGGCAGATTTTGTAATTTCTGTTAATTTGAATGGTATATATGACTTTTAAATATCAAAACTAAGGGTAATATAGGAACTAGAAAACTGATGAAATCCTACTAAATAGGAAACAAATCAAAACCGACTCTTTCTTTCTTTTGCTAGCTCTCTCTCTCTCTCTCCAACTCTCTTTCTCTATTGCGAATCCTCAAATCCCGCCTGTCTCCTTCATCCCTCAAATCAGTCCCGCCTCCAACCGATCCGGCGACACAGCCCCGCCTCCAACCGATCGGCTACATTTTGAACTCGACGACACAGACGGTGGAGACGAAGCAGATCCGGCGACACAGCCCCGCCTCCAACCTCAATTTCTTCAGATTTCCCTCGAACCAAAACCCTAAGCGGATGGATGCAATACGAAAGCAGGTACTGCGTTCTTGAACTTTTCTTGTCATTCTTCTGATCCATGATTAACTCAACCGTGTTCTTGGCTTACCAATTGCAGACGAAGGGGGCCAGAGGAGGGTGGGGGACACCATCGGTGAATTGATGTCGTTCTTGATTTGAGACGGAAAAGAACACCGGTGTTGCTTTGTCTCTACGCAGGTACTTCAAATCTCCCCATCAGAGTTTATGGTCTCCTGTTTCTCCAACGATTTCAAGCAAAAAAACCTGAATCAAAGCATTCCAATGGCCAGCGAATTAGGTAGGGGTAAAAGAAATTAATTTTTTGTTGTTGTGTGTATCCAATTTGATGCAGGTAAGGTGACGAGCTACAGTAGCGATGGCTGATGCCATCGCATTTTGGAGGCGAAAAACAGCATTCCGAGGGTAGGAAGAGTGGAAACTTTGCAGAAAGAACAAGTGGATTTCTGAGGGTAGGAAGAGTGGAAAAAAGAAAGTATTCTGTAGGTACAGGTTTGTGATATATTTTTTTGAGGCTGCACAGAAAAAAATCAATGGTGGGTTCAGGTTCGTAATCTATTTCTTGACGGTTTTTAAAATTTCCTGCATATGTTCAAGATAGGCACAAAGCTGTATTGTGCATTACTAATGATTTTAATTTACCAACTTTCTAATGGATAGGCACAAAGTTGTATTGGGTATTACCTTGATAATTTGCTTAATTTCCTAAACATTCTGTAGGAACCGATACATAGTTTTTTGATGATTTACTTTATCATCTTAATTTTTAATCAATTATCAAGTTAATTTTTTTATAATCGATCATGTTCTTTTTCTACTCAATATTTTATAATCGATTTTTATTAAATATACATCAATTTTGTTTGTATATTCCACAATATTAAGCGTTTGATACATGTGGATGTACGTGCCGCTTGTTGTTTGATACAATTTTAAATTATTTGTTGTTGATGGCTACAAAGTGGAATATATGTATGAATTTAGCCATTAACAAGTATGTATGTGTGGATTTAGCAATTAAATCTTTTGTATGTACATCCAAAATGACCCATGAGTTCTAAAATTGAATGTCGTGTACTGTGCTAAACAATTTGAGCCATTCTCATTTTTAGTAGGTTTTTCTCTTAGTTTACCTTTTTAATGGGTTCTTGAATTATTGATTATGGATTTGTGTTTATAATTACATATGCTTCATTTTTACATTCTCATGTATGTTTTATTGATCTGTTTATATGCATATATACATGTATGGTATACATTTATGTACACATGTGTATAAATGCATGTGCAAATGTACACATGTGCATAAGCTTCATTTTTACATGTGCATAAGTTTCATTTTATATGTGCATACGTACATATATGTTTATTTGTTTAAATATATCTTTATGTATACATGTGCACATGTGTATAAATGAATATGTGAATATGTGTAGATGTACATATGTGCATATATGTATACATATGTATGTCTTCATGTATAGTTGGGTGTATATGTGCATATAGGTGTATATCTTCATGTATAAGTGGGTGCATATGTGCATATGCACATGTGCATTTATGTAAGTGTGCATTTATGCATATGAATGTTTTTACAAATTGTCAATTTGCTCATTTATATATGTGTGTGCATATACGCAACAAGGCTACTGTTCGACCTAGCACCATACCAGGTAAATCAAACCCCTTCTGATACATGTGTTGCATATGTGCATAAATATATGTATGCATAAATGCATTTTTGAAAATGGTACATATGTGCATAAGTGTGTGTCCGTATTTGCATATATGCATACATATATGTGCAAATGTGCATATCCGTATATGCATGCAAGTATTTTTTTTAAATATTTTTAATATGTATTTTGTTAACGTTTTTGCAGGTTTTAAAAATTTATCGATCAAATTGAAGAAGTGAAAAACGATAAAATGAAGAAATGTGAGTATATATGCAATTTTGAAAATATGTCTGTTCAAATGTGAGTATATACATGTGCATATGTCTGTTCAAATGCGAGTATATATGCAAAAACGTATATGCATATGTGTATTAACGTATGTGCACATATGCATATGTATATCAATTTGTTCATGTATACATGTATGCATATTTGCATATATATACATAAATAGATGTGCATTTGTTCATATGCGTATATGCATGTATGTACTTATTTTAATGTTTTTAATATACATTTATATTAAGTTTTATTAACGTTCTTGCAGATTTTGAAGAATTTATCAAACAAATTGAATGAGTGAAATTTGAAAAATAAAGATATCATGAATTTTCGTTGTATTTTGTATATATCGTTCAAAAAAGTTGTATGTTATTATTTTTAAAAAATTGTTAGTATGACATTCGAATATTATGAAATACAAATATTTTTGTGTGTTTTTATAAAATGTTATTAAATGTGCATGTATGCATTTTTGGATATACAATGTAAAAAGTTAAATATACATATATGCATTTTATTAGAAAAACGTAAATCTAATAAATTTGATATAAAAAATCACAAACCTGATTTAAAAAAAAATGCATATATGCACCTACGAGTGTGCACATATGCACATTGCAAATACGTGAATTAAAATGTGTTTTTAAAAATTCTAAAATTTTGAATTTCATAAAAAATTAAAAATTAAAAAAAATTATTCCGAAAAAAATCTGGTTTTATAAAAAATGAAAATTATGTGTTGGATTTTTGTTATTTTTTTAAAATTTGAAAATTCAAATCATAAGCCTTGATTTTAGGAGTTGTTAGCGTTGTTGCCATAAATAAAAAAAATCAAAATTAAATGAGAATTGTAAAGTGACAATCATGCCATTTTGTGATCTGACCAATCAGATAGAGTTCTCGAGATCTCATGGTTTTTTGGGTTCTCACAAGAACCCAACCCTATATATATATATATATATATATATATATATATATATATATATATATATATATATATATATATATATATATATATATATATATATATATATATATATATATATATATATATATATATATATATAATATTGTACTTCGAAAACCTCAATAACTATAACAAGACATAATTATAGTAAGATTACGAATAATCATAAATAAAAATGCATTGTGGTTTGTGAAAATGATTTTTCAAGAGAAGATAATCTTTATATGCTTTAATAACCTATATACATGAAAACTAATACGTAGAAAAATAGAAAACAAACTAAAAACTTTTAAAAATGAAAAATCTAAATAAGAGTATGCATAAAAAGCGATGATATGGAAATAGTAATTCTATAAAAAAACCAATTTGTAAGAACACATTTATAAGTAAATATAAAAGAAGTTGAGAAAAAGCTATTTGTCAAAACAATTTAAGTTTTAGAAAACATATATAGTTGGAAATGTTTTATAAATAAGGTTTTAGAGAAAATTCCGAAAAAAAAAAGGTCAAAAATGGAAATTTTGAAAGCTGGATGAGCTGACATGCATACGAAAAAAATATAAAGTTGGCCAAAATGAAAAGTTTGAAAGGGGAATGCTACTGTCATAGGTCTTAGAGAGGACTATTTATGTAATTTTATTACATGTTTGACCATTTCTTTAATTTTGCCTTACATATAAAGACTAATACTATAGTTTTGTCTTATATACAATGGCCATTTTCATAATTTTGTCTTATACATGGTGCATTTCTATAACTTTGTTGCACATACTATTTTTGTAATTTCCTTTGATACATTGACCATTTTTGTAACTTCGAATATTTTTTACAAATGGTCCATTCCTATAATTATATATTAGACATGAATCATTTTTGTAATTTTGTTATATAAATGAATCATTTCTGGTATTTTGTTTATTTGAAACTAAGGATGAGCACGGGTCCGGACCCGGACAAGACCGAATCGAACCAAGAACCAATTTCGTAGGAAACAAAGAACTGGGAACCAGACCGAATCACCCGATTCTGGTTCCTACCAGTTCGGTTCTGGTCCGGTTTCGGTTCCGGTTTTGTTATACAAAGAAATGTGCTATTAAAGGATGTGTTTAGTTCCGGACCCTTCTCGAACTGGACCGAGAACCGAAAAATCGAAAACCGATTTAGTGAGAAATTGAGAATCGAGAACTGTACCCATGAGACATAATATAGGTCTGGGTCCAGGTCCAAGACCCGGTTTGGGTCGGGTATAAGGTCCAGAATCTCATACCTATTTGAAACTAAAAAATCAAAAAAAGCAATTCAGTCGTTTCCTTAAAAAAAAAACACTTTAACTCAAATAAGAATACATTATACATTAACTTTACCTTAAGAACAATGATAACATTCTGTGAATAGTTAATTTATGAGTTAATGACTTAATGTCATATAATGATAACCAACCTATGCATTTAATTGCGCCGATATAGCGGTGATATCACGGTTAACGGAGTAGACAAAATAGTGGTTCATTTTAGCGGTAAATTATAGCGGTTCCGCAAATAGTGCCGCGATTTACCGTGATTTTGGGCCGCAAAATACCGCGATTAACTGCGATAGGAGTAGAATGAAAGTTGCACCATGTAAGTAATTTTTTTAACGTAATCACATGTTTTTTATTTTATTATTTTTACCAACTTGATATTTTTCTATAAAATATGGATATATTGTGGCGTTCATATGAGATTGATACACATTTGTTGTGAAAGTTTGCTGTCACGGTAGAATGTTATGGCTTAAGCCTCATGTGATGTTTTTATATAACTTTTATGATATTAATTCTACTAGTAATAGTCCAATATATAAATTCAACATATTATAAAAACCCGTTATAACACCTCGAGAAACTGCTAAATTAAATATCGGTCTGTTACATTATTATAGTTTTGACCGCGATAACTGCATAGCAACCAACAATACATAATTTGCAATTTAGGTCACTTATTTTTTTAATTGTATTTAATATGTCATTAAAAAAAATTATGGGTCTTATAACACCATTAGAGTGCATTTGAATCCGTTAATTTTACCAAATCATACACCTAAATGAACAAGTTCTGTCATATTGAATGTCATAATAGACGATACGTAGGATTCGATCTTAATTTATCCAGTTTGGAATTTACCACAATAATATAACTAGAACTAAAAAAAAATTAATAAGCTATTTAATTCAATTAAAGAATAAATAATTTAAAAAACAAATCGGTTACTATTGATTGTCATTTGATATTTATTAATCCTTTAATTTATAAAAGATTATGCATCTTTTGCCCAACTTGGAAAAATTATGGTTGTAGATGGAAAAACCTAGTTCAGTGGCTAACTCGTTAAATTCTGAAGTCAAAATCCACAGTCCCCGCGAGTGGATTTCGTGCCCTACCTGCTGAATTGGGAGATTCCTCATTTACCGATCAGAATTTCGATGGAAGAAACTGAAGATAAGTCGAAAGTGATGAATTGGTGGGTTTCTATGCCAAAGGTGGAACTGCATGCCCACCTTAATGGGTCCATTAGAAATTCAACTCTACTGTATTCTCTCTTTCTCACTCTCTCTCCCTCCGTAATTTGTTTTGATAGCTTACGAAGTGAGATCCACTTGATGACTTGATGGAATCCAAATGATTAAACTGTGATAAAAATAAGTTTTTCACGCACACACACGCTAAATGGTTTAATTGCATCAGCACATAGGAGCATAATTGCTTAACGTTTCTGATACGCATGATATAAGCTCGAAATTTGAACTCCTGTAGTAAATATACCAGAAAAGCGGTTATCAGGAAAAATATTTTGTGATTTCCAAGGATTTGATGCTTAATTTCCACACTGTGAACAGAGAACTTGCTAGAGAATTGGGTGAGAAGGGTACCATTGTCTTCTCTGACTTCGAGCATGTTATCAGGAAAAGTACGGCTTCTTTTCCACATTTCTCTTCACCTTAATCAATATCATCTGCTGATATTATTTATCTCACTATCTTTCTTGCAATGAAAAACTGGATTCATCCCAAAATTAGATGATCGATCACTACGTGAAGTGTTCAAGTTGTTTGATCTGATCCATATTGTTACCACTGACCACAAAACTATTACAAGAATCACTAAAGAAGTATGGTGAATTTTAACTTGATATAGTTTCGTCTTTTGAGCATACACAATGGTTTTTTATCTATTTTTTTCCTGATGTTTTATAGGTCGTTGAAGATTTTGCAGCTGAGAATGTGGTTTATTTGGAGTTAAGAACAACTCCAAAGGTACCTGAACTTATAACTTTGCATATATGGGAACATGTTTCAAAATATGATAAAAAAGCCTCCTTCATTAATGGGACAAAAATTGCAGTTTTTTGTCCCACCTAAAAAGGTTAAACAAGATAATACACAAATAAATGAAACTACACAACCCTTATCCTCAAAACGGATAATTATCTACTAATTTAACGAATGAAAGCCTTTTTATTTGTATCGAAGGCTAAAAGTTTTGATCTTGATCTAATTAAAGTATACAGAGGAATGATTCAATAGGTATGAATAAGCGATCATACATGGAAGCTGTTGTTGAAGGTCTAAGATCTGTGAATAGTCTTGAAATAAACTTTTCTTCATATGATGTTGAAAAATGTTCGGGTACAAATGAAAAAAAGATATTTGTTAGACTTCTACTCAGCATTGACCGGCGTGAATCTACTCAGGCTGCAATGGAAACCGTAAGTTTTTCAGAATTCATTTTGGTTAAATTGCAAGAAATAGCAATGTACTTTCTTTAATCTGCAATGAAAGTATGTTATTTGTTTCTTAGATTAAGCCCAAATGATAAATTGGGTTTTTAACATTGTAATCCAATTCATTTATAAGTAGATTAAAGTATGTTGCTATTTCTTGGTGATTGCTTGTTTTAAAATTGTGATGTTTTAGGTTAATCTTGCTTTGGAAATGAGGGATGTTGGTGTTGTTGGTATCGATCTTTCTGGCAATCCGACCATTGGTGAATGGTACAACTCAATTCTTTTTTTCTTCATATTTTCTATAATGATGATAATGAGGGCATTCACGTCTTTTACACTAATGAGGGATCAAGAAGCAAGTCTTGTCCCTCCTTTGTTGGTGGGACAAAAAAAATAGTAATTTTTGTCCCTGTCCCTGTCCCTGTCCCTGTCCCTGTCCCTGTCACTGTCACTGTCACTGTCACTGTCACTGTCACTGTCACTGTCACTGTCACTGTCACTGTCACTGTCACTGTCAAATGCAGTACAATCTGACCTACATAACAAATGAGGCCTAAAGGTATTTAAATTTTTGAAAATAAATTTAAAAAATTTTCAGGGCAACATTTTTTCCGGCTTTGAAGTTTGCTAGAGAACAAGGTCTTGAAGTTACTCTTCATTGTGGCGAGGTCCTTTTTTTCTAGAATTTCTATTAAATCTTTCATGCATTTACATTAAATTTTACATCCATGCTTCTTATACAACAAGTATCTCACGATCTTATAAATAAAATCATAATTTATCAATTAAAATCTTAGCTTATTGTATATATATGCAAGCAATAGCAACATACTTTCAATTCTTTTTATTTCAGCATTGTACTTTCAAAAAAAATTTCTTATCAACATTATACAAAAAACTCTACCCAATCATAGCATTATACTTCTTGTTTTTTTCTTATTAAAACATTGTACTCTAGAAAAGGAAAGTAGGATGCTATAATAAACAAACAAATGAAAGTACATTGCTATTTCTAGCACTTAACACTTACTGTAACTAGTTTACTTCCATGCATAGTGGTTTTAGGTACCAAATTCGGTTGAAATCCAATCAATGCTCGACTTTCTTCCTGGTAGAATCGGACATGCATGTTGCTTTCAAGATGAAGAATGGAAGAAACTAAAATTATCCAAAATCCCGGTTAATTTCTGTTCTTATTCTATTAATAATACGTATGTTTGTCATTTTAGCAAGATTTTACTAAATATTTTGTATTGTGTCTACACAGGTTGAAATATGTTTGACATCAAATATTCGTACTGAGTCAATTTCTTCCATGGATGTTCATCATTTTGGTTAGTTCTTTCTTTCTCATGCTCTTAATGTGAAAATCTTATAGAGGTGGAATTAAAGACTATTAATTCATTAAATAAGAATTATTTGTAAATTGTAATAATATGAATTCAATACTTGTTTACAGCCGAGCTTTACAAGGCAAGCCATCCCATAGTCCTTTGCACGGACGACTCAGGGGTATTTTCGACAAATCTTTCTAACGAATACGCCCTTGTGTCTTCTACTTTCGGTATGTATTAATCATGATACAAGAAGGGCGTTTACGTCTTTTGCATAGACAATGGGCAAAGAATTGCAGTTTTTGTTCATTGACATCAGTCTTAGTTCTAGTCTAAGTCTCATACATGTCAAACACAGTACAATCTGTTCTCTATCATGTCCTGTTTACAAAAGACGAAAATGCCCTTCTTATTAAAAGAGAGGTGATTTTATGAGTGATGTGTGTTTTTTGGTCAATTTTTGCCCATTGAAGGTCTTGGAAGAATGGAATTGTTTGAGCTAGCAAGAAAAGCTGTTGATTTCATATATGCTGGAGAAGGGGTAAAGATGGAATTAATCAAAGTTTTTGAATCTGCTGCTAGGACGCTAAAGTACAACTAATGTTGCTGTGGGTACAAGATAACGAGGCATTCTTTCTGAAACAATATATTTGAAGTCTTGATTGTTGTATGTTAAACTTAGTTTATTTGTATTTTGACGTTGAACTTATGATTATTAGGAACTCATTGAATTTGATTACAACCCTTTTTTATTTGTATAAATTATTGAAACATTATTTTCGAACCCTATTATTAACTTTGTGTTATGTTGTTTTTTTATTATTAAATTTCGTAATTTATTTTTTAATTTTTGTTCGTAATTTGTTGTTATGTGTTGATAGAAGGTGTTTCAACTTTTAACATAAATAATCATTTTTTGAACGATTATTAAAAAAAGGCCATTAATTTCGTAAGCAATATTATTTTTCTCTTTTGCAAAAGTACTTAATTACTTAATGGCCGGTCGTATTAGAATTTCTCAAAAACAAATTGGTAAAAAAGAAAGTTGAATGTATGTATTCATAAAGCAATTTCGTCAAAACAAAAAAACTACTCAAATTCCAATATGCGAATTAGGGTGGTTATATTTCTTTTACCTCTTTATGATATTAAATATATAGTTAATATATGACAGGACACATTCATTTTGGTATTTTAGTGATTATCCCTTAATTTTTATACCCAAAAATGGTCTTAAAAAGTATGTGTAAGAAGTTAATGGAAGATTTACTAATTTCTACAAGTATCTAATAGAGTTTCGTGAACAAGAAATCAATAAAAAGAAATCTTCATTTATGATTATTTACATTGCAAAATTTTTGATAGATTTAGGAACCAAACAAAGTCTTTAAAGGAATTTAATTAAATTCTTTTCCATTATCTGCAAACCAAACACTGTGACAAAATCCAATATTTTCCATAACATAACATCATGTATCATCTTAAGGGGACCATTTCTAATTTAAAAACTTCTTCTCAAACATTCCATTTGTTTGATCATTTCATTACATACAACCAAATGACAATATCAATAGAGAGTGAAGATGTTATGGTCAACGAATTAATTCTCATCAAAGCAATTATAAATAGTAGGTGTAAGTTGTAAACTTGTAATAATGTCATTCAATTGTAGAAGGAATACCATTAAGTCAAAACAAAAAGGTGGAAAAAAAAAGTAAAAATTGCGTCAGAAAGTGAAACCTAACGTATTATTCATCGCTGTTTAACACTAATGGTTAGAGATATTAACTATAGTTTGATAAATAGAGATATTAACTATAGACACAACTCACATTATTGGTAATTGCTTAGTAACAATAAAATTGATACGTAGATGTTATTAAATTCACCATGTGTGCAATTAGTTTAGATGATGACAACATATTTCAATTTCATTACCATTAATAGTAGCGTTTTGCTACTGTTATTAGACTTACAATTGTTTGTACAACAGTTAAGATACATGGCTTATGTTGACCGTGAAATGTTGTTACTATGTTATTATGGGTAAAAATGCACATTTTTATTATCAGCTAAAAAATGTAAATGTATTGCTATTATGGATAAAATACAATACAATGTTGTATATAAAAAGATTCTACAAAGAGCAATATAAGTTGCAGTAAATGTTGAAATATGATGAACACGATGAACATAATAGCAACAAATGAAATTTGAGTAGAATCCTGAAACGGTAGAACCACAAAACACTATTATTAATTTCGATAATATAAGAGGGTTACAAACACTTGATCCATTTTAACAATGGACGGAGAACAAAATACGATAGAATGATAAAAAAACATATTCTAATGGCTTATGTATAGCAAGAATCCTAAAAAAACTCCAAAGCTGTCAAGCCAACACTTATAAAAATTGTTACTTTAAATAACGAAACTTTCCATATTGCTATCTGCAGTAACATTTTTTGGAGGGTTATTGTCACTGTAGTACAACAAAGTTTGGTAATTTTTCCGGATTGGTCACTGAAGTTTTTTTTTTTGCGCAATAGGTCACTAAACTTAAATTTTACGTCCTAAATACGTCTATCGCCGTTAAAACTAACTGGTTTTCACGTTAGTGTAGGGATCTATTTAACATGTAAATTAAACTTCAGTGACCTATTGCGCAAATAAAAAACTTTAGTGACCAATTCAGAAAAAAAACTTCAGTGACCTATCGCAACCACAAATACCATAGTCGGTCTCAATTTCGCACTCTCCGTCTCAAATCTCTCTTCTCTGTTCCGCGCTCTCTCTCTCTCTCACCATCTCTCTATCTCTTTTTCTGGTATTGATTGCGAATCACAACTGATGTCGGTGTTGTATTCCTCTGTATTATCACTACTGCGTTCTTCCGGTGAGCTTGTGGGTCCACGGAGAAGGATAACCGGGTTAAACGGTGGTCATTCACCAGCATTTCTTTAACTCGCCAAAGTAACAGAGGGCTAGGACTCGGTGTTGGACTGTTTTGCCTGTTTCCAACCATGTACAAAGTCGTAGCAGGAAATCGACTCTGATGAAACTCCGAGACGACGGGCCCATTTAATCTATTTGGGCTATCAAATTCCCCTATGAAACATTCGCTATCAAATTCCTCTATAAAACCTACAATGCAATTTTTGATAATAACAGCGCCGCAAATCGCAAATGCGGTTTTTCCTACAAAATAACTGAACAATGTGGTTTTTTAATGCGATGCGGTTTTTCGGTTTTAACATAATAGTGTGGTTTTTTAAGGCGATGAGGTTTTTTGGTTTTAACCGAACAGTGTGGTTTTTTAATGCGTTGCGTTTTTTCGGTTTTTCTTGTAGTTTTTTTCGGTTTTAATATAAGATACACGGTGCGGTTCGGTTTTTATTGCGATTTGTAGTTCGGTTCATACAAGCGGCACGGTTCGATTTTTTATGGTTTTTATAAAAATAAAAATAGCACCGCACCGAAAATTTTCGGTTTTTATAAATATAAAAATCGCACCGCACCGGCGGCAGCTGTGATTCACGATCAATACCAGAAAAAGAGATAGAGAGATGGCGAGAGAGCGGAATAGAGAAGAGAGATTCGAGATGGAGAGGACGAGATTGAGACTGACTATGGTCTTTGTGGTTGCGATAGGTCACTGAAGTTTTTTTTTTCTGAATTGGTCACTGAAGTTTTTTTTGCGCAATAGGTCACTAAAGTTTAATTTACGTGTTAAATAGGTCCCTAAACTAATGTGAAAATCAGTTAGTTTTAATGTCGATGACCTATTTAGGACATAAAATTTAACTTTAGTGACCTATTGCGCAAAAAAAAAAAAAAAAAAAAAAAACTTGGGTGACCAATCCGGAAAAATCACCAAACTTTGTTGTGCTACAGTGACAATAACCCTTTTTTGGATGGTTGTATGTCATAGAAAATTAACTTCCATGCAATTCAGTTATTGAAAGCATATCCAACAAACTCTATCTTAGGCCGAAACTAATATTTAGAAACATAACCTTTAAAGTACCTAATAACTTAAAGTTGGATACCAACCAAACTTGAAGAAACTTCAAATTTGGTGGTCAGATGCGACTTTGTCATTATGTCGACATTGTTGTCCTTGGAATTCATCTTGCTCATATTGATATTGCCTTCGACAATGACATTTTTTATGTAATGGTATCGTATATTGATCTTTTTAATTTCGATTCGTGTATAACGTGAAGAATCTCTAGCAGGTTCCAAAAACTGATGTTTGAGATCAAATATATAAGCCTATCTTATTACTAAGGACTGTCACACACTGGACATCGTATCTAATTGTGTAGCGATATAACATTGGTAAGAAAGGAAGTCGAAAACTTGGAGAATGGACATGATTTTAATAAATCCAATTGCTAGTTACACTAAACTTAAATATAAAAATACAGGCCAAAGTGTTAGATATTTTGGGACCACTAAAATTAAATGTACATTATGTTATCATTAAAATTCGGATTTAATATAAAATGTTATTTAAAATTGTTGATTGACCGATTTTATAAGAATATAACACTTGTCATTGTGGGTTGAGTTCCCGGTTTGACTCAAGATCCTCCAAATCCCTTCCATCTCTCATATTAGGGTATATCTCCATCCATATATACACATGATGAGGAGCATATTCATATATACGAAAATACACACAAAATTCGTGGGTCTATTGCTCAGGGATTTAGAGAGGGTTTTTATGAGATCAACTAGAAAACCAACCTTCTTCCTCAGATCCAAAAATCCCCATGGAAGCGGGTATGAAATATTTTGTTATTTAAATTTCTTTTTAACTAGATTCGAGATTATAGATCTGAGATTATGCTTCCGCGTTTTGTTTTCTGTTTTGGTTATCAAAATTAACCAACACAAAGACCTTATGATCCAACAGCAAATGTGTATGTCCGTTCTTCTTGAGGTATTGGGTTCAAATCCCACTAGAAGATTACGTGGTTTAGGATTAGTTGTGTTAGAATAGGTGTTATGTATACACACACACACACACACACACATATATATATATATATATATATATATATATATATATATATATATATATATATATATATATATATATATATATATATATATATATGTATATGTATATGTATATGTATATGTATATGTATATGTATATGTATATGTATATGTATATGTATATGTATATGTGTGTATGTGTGTATGTAAGGAATGTTTAATAAAATCATAAATCAATCTAATAACATACTAGGTATCGCAGAATGCGGTCTACCTATGCCGATTGTTCTGAAAAGAATAGAGAAGCGGGAAGAAGGTGGTATTGAATGTGTAATGTGGGATCCGGTATGCTCGAGGATACCATCATATCCATTTCAGACTGACGACATGGGAGGCACAAGATCCACTCTCATCACCCAAATGGATAAAAAGTAAAGTATGGTATTATTATGTAAAAAAAATTAAAATTGATTGTTATAATATAGAGAAAAAATAAAGTATGTTGTTATTATGGATTACATTGATACTATGTTCTTATAATAAAGTAATATATATTACTCTTATGGTTTAAAAGTGAAGTAGATTTACCAACTATATATGTTTGCCTTACCATTTGTTAGGTACAAAAGCTATGCTAACAAGTTGAAAGAACGACAAATGCAACAAAACCAATCTCAACTAGATATGTGCCAAAGTCAGATTGAAGAACAATTGGTAGCCTTTAGGCCATCAGGAGTGCCCTCTCTCTTGATCTCACTTTTTGCCTGCCACCTCAGCATCCGGTCAGCATTTCTCTCTTTCTCTTACCCCCGGAAATGGTCACCTCTCACTTCCTCTCACTTTTTAATTTAAAAATTAAACTAAAAATAAAATAAAAACACAATAAATAATTTCATAAACTAAATTAAAATTAAACTAAATTAAACTTAAATTTAAAATTACAACTAAAATAAAAAATGACAAATTACGTTAAACTAAAATTTAAAAACATAAACATTACGTTAAACTAAAATAAAAAAACTAAAACTACATCCCGTATTTTTTGACGATGTCGTTTTTCAATTTCAACGCCAACTCGAGAGCCGCTCCGGTGAGATGCTCGGTGGGTTGCATCAACACTAGCATGTCGAACACCCGATCATTGTTCTCGCGGGAAGTTTTTCTCGCCAACATTTTCTCTTCGGTGGATTTGACGTGCGTTGAAATGGTTGACAAAAGTTGATCAAATTTTTCGTTAATGTCATCCATTTTGTCATCGTTCACGGAACTCGAAGACGCCGCGGCCTTTCCTTTCGCCTTCGCCCGATTACGGCCCATCGGTCTTTCAAAATCATCGGGAATTTCATTGACGTCAGCCCGATATGTGCATCCGAAGACGTCGTGTATTGCGTCTTGGATGTTTTTGAACGTTTTGACCCATGTGTCGGTGTCGGATTGGTGCCGACCCCCTTCCACCTCGGATATTGGCGGATCACCTCCCAAAAAGCCATATGTCGAAACGGTTTACCCTTGTTGTCGTGTTGGTAAATCGCAAGAGCTTTTTTGAGGATATCTTGGTCGCTCTCGCCGGATTCGCGTTCTCCCATAAAGTTAACGAACAAGTCGTTAAATTTAGTCGCGTACCCGTTAACGACTCGAAATTTAGTCGTCAACGTATCCTTGGAACAATAAAATTCGCGTTCCAAATTTTTGTGAAATAATACACGAATTGTCTCCCAAAAATGAGCTTTTGATTGAGCGTTTCCGGTCTCGCAATCCTCGGAAACGGCAACCCACGCACGGGCTAGCATAACCTCTTCTTCTTGGGTCCACGCTTGAGCGGGAGCGGGACCGGTGGGTTTCTTTCGACTTTTTCGTTGTAGTGGGATTTCTTCGGGCTCGGATTCTTCGAATTGCTCCGCTTGTGTCTCCGGTACCGCCTCGTCGCTCGAATCGGAAGTGCCGATATGTTGCGGTTGTGGCTCCGTAAAAGCCCCGGAAGGTGCCCTGGTAGGTGTCCCGAAAAACGGGTTGAACGGCGATTGCAGGTATTGGAATTGTGGGGGCATCGATTGGTATTGTAATTGAGGTGGGGAAAAAAACGCTCGCTCTATTTGATTTTCGTTGGGACGATTTTTTGAAGCCATTTGAATTTTCTTTCTATATATGTTTAATTTTTTTTAAATAACGGCTATTTTTACAGCCGTTGCCAACGGCTCATTCCTCGCATCAAGACAACGTCGCACGACTTCCAAAACTCGCGCGGGGTGCAAAGTGCGACGGGTCGCACCGGGGGGGGGGGGGGGGGGGGTTGTTCACCGCAAGGCTTGCATTCGTCGTGCTTGGCGTCAGGCAGTACACCAGATGGCCTTATGAGACAATTCAACCTATCCTGTGATCCACCAAATAATTCTTAATTTGATGATTTTAACCACTTTGTTAAACATTTGTAGTTTTATTTGACACTTTTA
This sequence comes from Cichorium intybus, assembly GCA_023525715.1. Taxonomy (NCBI): domain Eukaryota; kingdom Viridiplantae; phylum Streptophyta; class Magnoliopsida; order Asterales; family Asteraceae; genus Cichorium; species Cichorium intybus. Next base: position 33,163,582 of record CM042011.1, read on the forward strand.
GTATATTGGACATACTTTTTATTGTAATGTTCATTAGTTTTGTGGTTAAGTATGAATATTATTGCAAGTTTAACATACATGTATCGTTTTGTATTTTGAATAGACGAAGTTTGGATTTTTTTTTAATTTTTTTTATAATTCTAAGAAATTATTTTATTGTCGGATTATTGAGGGATATATCCGTCAATAAAAGCTGCAACAATCCATCGAAAGTCTGTCGGTAACTATGTCTACCAGTAAATCAAACCAAAATTGGTCTGACAGAAATCCGTCGAAAAAAATTACCCACGAGACTTTTTCCGAAAAAAAACTTTTCCTTCGGAAATTTGTTGAAAAAAACTGTTTAGTGATGGATTTCCCACATAGATTGTTGTAGGAAATGAGTTTTTTTTTTTTTCTAGCAGTAAAATATATTGAGTCAAAAAAGGAAGGGCAACTCTCAGGTTCTTGTTGCCACTTAGGGATCACTAAACACAAACCACAATTAGACGTTACGATGATTAGGTTTACTAGCAAGTGAAGCCTAGCCTAGCTGGGTGGATGTACCCGGGTTATATACCCATGTGGTGGAAGGTCTGGAGTTCGAATCCGGCTAACCCTATGTGGGGGATTTTCCCTGGAGGCGAAGCATGGTTGAGGGAAAAGGTCTTGCGCCTATGGTAATCGCCAACCGCCCTGGGTGGCGGGGTCGAGTACCCTCTGGTGAGACCACTAAATTGCCGGTTTCCAAAAAAAAAGATTAGGTTTACTATTCAACGTCAAAACAGATTATTAGACGATCATATCCAACAATAGTTAATAGAAAAGAAATTAAGCAATTAATTCGATAAAACAAAAAAAAGTAGTTGATCGTAACCATTTTAACAACGGATGAAGAACGCAAATTTGGATGGGTAAAACCGTAAAAGGATGTGCTTGGCAAAGCTGCTTTACGTTAATATATGATAAAATTTTGATGCGTTTTCTTGTTTTAATTGGCTAAAATAAAAAGACATCATTTGTTATTCGATCTTGCGAGCTTATTGATATATTTCTTACGAGATTAATTTTTCAATTTGTTTATATTTTTATCCACATGAAAACATTAATCTTCTAATTTATTTATGTAAATGTGATAAATATAGTATTTTGCTTAAATATATATTCTTTATGATGTAAAATATAATTTTTTGAGCGGATAAAATTATAAAAATTTGTAAAATATAGTATGTCTTTTATGTATGGGGGTATTTTTTTTGTCTTTCTTTTATTCGCTCGTCTATTCCTACGTACCAAATAACATGGATTAATAGATGAGGATAGCTAAAAAGACACCATTATTTACCAATTAGACACCTTAATCATTACTTTTAAGTAGGGTCAACTGTTTTTTATTTGTTGTAATTACAATGTTTTCCGGAAAAACGGATATGATTGGTTAAAAATCAACGACTTTTAAGTAGCACCCATAGATGGGAATAGCTAAAAGACACCATTATTTACCGTGTCGCCGCTAATGGTTCATGTCGCCTATATAGCCAACATTTCTTTTACCTAGGTCTTTTGTTTCTGTGCTAATTTATGCTAACGATAGTACTTCGTCATTCTTTTTTGTTGTTACTAATTGTTGATTGTATCCGGAATATATCTTCACTGTGCAGCGAAGAATCACACGCATATTCGGTGGATTTAAGAACTAATAACATGCTTCCAAGTTAATTTCACCCCAAGTCAATCTTATGTGCTATAATGAAAATATTCCACTAAACACTCAGGTACACAAAACCTAATTCCAGGTATGGCATATCCTCTCTTCCCAATCAAAGTTGAGAATTAAGTTAGCGTTAATGTGGTTATTATTCCAAATTAATTTGGGGATGAATGAACGGTTTTTCTGATAATTACTTTGACATTCTTGATTAGGGAAAAGGTACAACTTGAAATAAGATCCTTGATTGAATGAAAATACATTAGAAAATGACTTGCAGTAATGAAAACAAAAATATAATATTGTGATGGTGATGGATTAAAGTGATTGTTTTGAGATCAAGGGAACTTATAAGAAAACACAACTATATTGCGGGCAACTTATAGAAAATCTTCAACAAAATGTCCAATGGGGACCGGATGCATGTTGGATACCCTGCCTTTTCCCTAGTCCTTGAAGCTCTATTTAACGCATCATGCATCATATATATTTTGCCGATTCCTCTTCTAGAGATTATATATATTTGATTCCATTCAAGTTTCGAGTGATAATATTTAATTGATCCCCGTGCGGAATACAATACCAATATGTGGCAAGTCAGAAACTGAATCTAGTCATGTACAAGTGATATATGATGAATTGAGAATCGTATACCAGACCAATATGTGGGTAGCCACCTGTTCCTCACTATGACTGGTCAATTTGAGATTTTTCCTCTTTATGAGAAAAAGAAAAGATCAAGATCCTAATGGAGACACAATGGCAACCATGTTCAAACTTCTGATGTATCCATGTTCATCATTGGAACACTTCTCTGAACCCTTTTCTATATATATGCTTGAACCTATGGCATGTGTATTCATAAAAGACATGAGGTAGCTACAAATGAAGGGATTAAAAGGCCAAGTGTACCTCCGAGATCCTCCGAGCACTTCATCGGGATGTTTTATTTAGGATTTCCTGCTGAAGTGTTTGGGGGAACTCCAAGTGCCAGTTGGCAACAACGAAATAGAGTCTTGCACATTCCTTATAATGATGCATAAGTGGTTTTCTAAGTACACGAGTATATGAAGTTGCACTTGGTTGGGAATCTTTGTTTACACGGTGTTTACTTCACCGAAAAAAACTGTTATTAACTTCTCTTTTCTTATCTCACGATTGACCTTTCACGTGGGTCTTGAGGTGGGTTGATGTGGGCCGCTCAGATGACGATGTTTACCATTTTTCATTTCTTACTAGAATGGGTTTAGTGACGTTTTTTAAACAAGTTGTGGGCGCACATAATATTTTAACACTGATTGCTCGACGTAGGCTAATCCTAACAAATGTTTTTGCTTTGTGTACCCAAAGCATAAAAATGATGGGACCGAAATTTATCTCATCCGTCCAATAGTATGCATAGTACTTCACTAGCTTAGGCTATCTATGTATTTTTTTTTTCTTGAACAACCGGCTATCTATGTATTAAATTTATGAATTGTACGTTATTAGTGAAAATTACCAACCATGCATGTAACATGTCTGGTTTGCTCGAGGTTTCATTTATTACTACTATTGTGATCCTTTTTCCCATGTCTGATGACCATCACAAAGATGTTTAAACTTAAAACCAGTTTATAATAGAGTTTTCTATTGTGGATGAAGACCACGGACTTCTTGTGGCACAAAAAGCTGTAAATGAAAAATTGGAAAGCAAGGATATCACCTTTTGGAGGTTGTGTATTTGAATCATTTATGCAATTAAAACTATGACATTTTCTTTCTGGTCAACTGCAGGAAATAGGGGTGTCGGAAGAACTACCTAACATTGGATGCCAAGGATGAGGATGCAGTTCCGGGTTAGGGTGGCGCGGGGGCTGATACATATCCACAAAAAACACACAGGCTCTGAGGATCCTAATGGAACTGTGAAATCATCGAATGTTCTATCCGTCATGAACAGAGTTGCTTGCATTTTTTGGGGGGGTTTTCCTAATACTTTATTGTTAATTTAGCAAAACCTTTTTTATATATTATGTAAATTCTTTACGTAAATAATTTTGTGTATGTTATTTTTTGAACAACCAACCAATTTTTATAAACAAACAAGGGAAACAAAATTATATCAAATCTAAGGGAAAAAAAAAAAGAAATGGTTACAATGGAGTCAAATAAAGCCTCTTTTCGAAATAGATCATTGTTTGATAAGAGTAAGCCTCTTAATGCGGCTTTGTGAGATTTCATTCAATCCCAATCGTTTTTTTAGGTTAGTTCTAGGTTTCGTTCGATTAGAATTTCTTGGAGTGATTGGGTGTTTAATCCTAATATAACTATTACCTCTTTGTAATTCTTGCTAGCGTTTTGCTAGCTTTTTAATTTAATCTTTTGTCGTCGTTAAAAAAAAAGCCTCTTTTGCTTGTTCGTAAATCATAATGTTGTTTAAAATATGAAATATAGATTATGTAACATAATTACTAGCTTCAACAAATACTTGTCTATACTATCAATTTATCTTTATTTACATTGTGCGTGAGAGCCAAATATATGGGAAGATTCATAATGGTTATATTAAAACGAAGGGACAGTAAATTTGATATTTCATGAATCAAATTTGAATTGAAGACAACGTCCTTGACATTGTAAGGGAAAGCATGCAAAATTCTATATTTTAAAGATTGGTACATGCTTGCAATCAATTCAAGTTCTTTGATGTTGCGTAGTGTAAGCGATCAAATACATTATTGTTTATTGTGTTGGTTTGTATTCGGTGTTATATTATTATACATATTTTTCTTCTAACAATATTGGAACACGAAGGAGTGGAAAAGAAGGTCTACCAGTGAGAAGAAGAACCACAACACCATTGATAGTTTTGGGTTGGCATCCACAGGTACGGGCGGCAACATTGGATACTTCGACCACCGTCTTAGAACGGTGTAATCATAATTATAAATTTTAGTAATTTTTTTCTTTTAACACTAAATATTGTTTCATTTATGTAGAAAGAGTTGTCGAGTAAAGACCCGACATGGACCGATAAGTTTATGGAGATGTATCTTACAACTGCTTTGAAGGAAATATATATTATGAGAGATCTTAAGGTTTTATGGTTTTGCAATGACATGACTAAGGATGTATGTCTTCATCATTTTTACAAATTGACTGTATTAGTTTTTTGTAAACTGAAAATGGTGTTTTGGTAAATTGTAGGATGAGTATATCAAAAGACATGTGATGTGTAAAATCTAGTCTTAAGTTTATAAAAGAATTTCACCAGAATTGGGGACTATTACACAACTAGGTAAGTGTACCTGATTGTATTATAGTACATCTTTGGTAAGACCAGGTTGTCCAACTCTAAGGAAACGAGTATGATTCAATTTAGCTAGTTCAATTATCATTAGTTAAACTAAAGACAGTAATTAAAGACGGAATTTATTTTTAAGACTAAAAAAGAAACACTTAAACTAAGAACATAGACGAAATGAAACCGGAAACTGGAAACAAGCATAGAATAAGAAGCTTTCACTTAGATTCGATTACCCCTTAAAGTTTTGTTGATTTTTAAGAAGTGCAATGAGTATTAGTTCGTTGTTCATTGATTCCTAGATGGATTAGTTCTTTTGGTCCAATTACTAATCCTATTATTCTAAGGACTTATAACCACAATAGTCATGTAGATTATCTATCCCTATCATCACTCTTTTAACTCATACCATGTAAGATTTAATCTAATTGATCTCAATGGTCATGATAATCAATTGACTCCACATAAGGGTAATCAAATGCAATAATTCATACACATTAATTAAAGTTCCTAAAAATTGGTCCATAACTGGTCATACTTGTCTAATAGTCATAAAATATTCTGATTCAAGCAACATAATCAAAATGGTCATCTAAACTATATTAACTCAGCAATAGACAATAAAGGTAAAAACTTTAACATATAAGGATCTTTGATTAAACAACCATGATAAAATAAACAACTAGTAATATTTACTCTCTGAAATCAACACATGAAATTAGGGTTCATCTACTCTAAGTGAAAACAAAAGGTATTTAGCTCATAATTTGAAGTAAAGAACAAGAGGAAATCATGTATATAGTGCTAAACATAACGAATAGACAAACTAAATAAGAACTAAATGATCTAACTAACGATTCTTTGAATTCTTACTTTCAAACCATTCTCCAACCTTCAAAACGCCTTAGAACATCTTATGGTCGCTCAAGAATACCCAAAATGGCTCTCCTTTTCGTATCTCCTCTTCAAGTCAAAATAGGCTCTATTTATAGAATTTATATCCGACCTAGAGCGCGTCACATTAGACATGTGAACACGTCGGGTTCTCCAGTTATCCGCGATATCTTCAGATTCTTTACCTCTAATGCACCGTGTTATTTGTATATTATGTGTCGCATTCTCCTGCTCATCCTTGCTCCCTGCTTCTTTTGTTCCAAAACTGCTTCCAACTCCTTTTTCCACTGGAAAACATTCTATCTACAAAATTTAATTTCTGCATTATTAGTATCATTTATCTCTACTTTTATCAAAACATAACTCAAAGTACCAGATGTCATGTAAAATATGTGAATATAAAAGGCGATATCAAAATAACCCACACTTAAACTTTGCTTGTCCTCAAACAAACTAGAATTTATCCAGGCCAATAAAAACTTACTTTAGTGTGCTAGATTTAGAAGAACTATGTTGTGTCGTTGACTACCGATTAGCTTAAATTATTAGTTTTTTACTTTCTTTTTCATTATTATTTAAAGCTCGGTACTTTCTATGGAATTCATGTAATGGAGTTTTAACTCAATCAATCCTAGAGTCTACTTATTCAAATTTCAAAGGGCATTAGAAGGATTGCATGACTTTTGATAAAACTCGTGTAACGAACATTCAAACCAATCGATTCCAAACCAGTTAGCTTGTGGTCGCTAGATGTAAATCATCTCTCAGAGTCTAGTGATTCGTGTTTTAAAGGCCACGAATTGAATCAACCCCCCCCCAAGCTTCACTGATTCAACACCACAACATCATTATATTTGATTTTTCCATTTTAGCACAACAATAACTTTCAACAGCTTTTCTCAATTCGTCACAATAACTTATATTTGATATATGTGGGTCCATTGGTTTGGTGCTGACATCAAAATGCATGGTCGTGTTTAGACTGGATTGATATTACATCAACAGTACAATCTAAAGTGGTCACTGCAAATCTTTACTAAGAAACACAATTTTGAGCGTTCGAGGTTGACAAAAGTCCATGTCTCACGCTCATATCGATATCATTAAACAAAGGGATTTTGATCACTTACCTATACAACCTTTTCACACCCTCGGTTAATGAAGACAACAATAGTCTTGGATGATGTACATCATTCTAGTTTGTATACTATGACCATGAGTGTTGGAAAAGTGTCGAATACCTCAACAAGCACGAGATATTTCTATAAATAGAACGATCCTTTTGGGTTACACACAAGGCATAATTAAAATGAAAAAACGAATTAAAGGTGGAATTAAAAGGGTTATTTTGTAGTTTTGTCATTCTCAAAATTAACCAGAAACTATGAGATGGGGAAGGAGTAATTAAGCCAAAGATGATAAGTTATAAGGAGTATTAGTTATGGGCTTGATAAGTGCCTAATGCATCCTATATGGAATCGGCTTAAAGAAACCCTAGGGATGATTCATCTTAATTAGGAGGCACAAAGGAGGCAACTTGTAGGCGTAGCATAATTTTGAAACCCAAAAGGCTTCTTTTTGAGCCTCCACCTACTCCCTCCCTTCTCTCCCCTTGCCCACGGTTTTGGTCACAAACACTAGGGTTTCTTCAAACCCGAGGCGCCACCTCCCTCATCCATCTCTCTTGTTTTTTGGCTCTTTTTCATCATTACTTCGTGCTTATTCTTCTCATCTTGGGTGCAAAGACCAATCCTTGGCTGGACACACTTGGAGCTTGCTTCGAGAACAAGAAATTGTGGCCTCCTGCTCACTGTTTTGGAGACCCTAGGCCATGGCTTTGTGGTGCTTATTAGAGTCCTTATGATATTGTCAATAGGGTGCTACTACACTAGAGGTGTGCTACTTTGGACTCTAGATCATCCACTCGTTGATCTTCAAAGGTATAAACCCTAACTTGCATGTTCGAATATGTTTTGTTACATGATGTTTTGAACATGTAATCCTCTTGCTTGGATTTTGGTTTTGATCTTATATTGCTTCTGTTGCTACGTTTTTGTTGTTACTATTTGCATCAAACCCCTCCCCCACCCAACAAGTTGAAAATTAAAGTATGTTACCATTATAGGTAGTAAGGGTAAAGTACATTGCTATTATGGTTGAAAATTTAAGTATGTTGCTATTATGGATACTAAGGTAATGTGCAATGCTAATATGGATTGTAACTATAAAGTGCAATGTTATAACCGAGAATATGGTAAGTATGCTACTATTATAGATAATAACATACTAGTTACCGCAAAATGCAGTATACCTATGCCGATTGTTCTAAACGTGTGATGTGACATCCAGTATGCCCGGGAATACCATCCTAGCCATTTCGGACCGACGACATGGGAGGGAAGCACATGTTAAGTCCACTCCCATCACCTAACAGATATAATGCAAACTATGTTGTTATTATGTAAAATAAAAGTAAAATTGAGACAATTCAACTAACCTCGTGATCCACCAAATAATTCTTATTTTTATGTTTTTAACCACCTAGTTAACCATTTGTAGTTTTATTTAACACTTTTTAGTGTATTAGACAATTTTTATTGTAATGTTCATTAGTTTTGTGGTTGAATATGAATATTCTTACAAGTTTAATGTATGTTTTTTGTATTTTGAACAGAAAATTTTGGATTTTTTTTTAATTTTTTACAATTTAAAAAAAAAATCATTTGCGACGGATTATTGAGGTATAAATTTGACACTAAAAACTGCAACATTCCGTTGGAAGTCTGTCGGTAACTATGTACAAGAGGTAAATCGAGCCAAAATTGGTCTGGCGACTGGCGGAAATCCATCACAAAAGATTATCCAAGAGGCTTTTTCCGACTAAAATTTTTTGTAGGAAATTCGTTGGGGAAACCGTAGGAAATGAGTTTCTTTTATACTAGTGAAATATATTGAGTCAAAAAGGAATGGCAACTCTAAGTCCATGTTGTCATTGAGGGATCATTAAACAAAAACCACAGTTAGAAATTAGGATGATTAGGTTTACTATTCGACAGCAAATCCGATTATCAGACGAGCACATCCAAGAATAGTTAAATAGAAAAACAAATAAGTTGTTAATTCGAAAATACATAAGAACGAGCAGTTGACCGTAATCATTTTTACAGTCGATAAAAAACACATATTTGGATGGGTAAAAGGTTGTGTTTGGCAATGCTGCTTTACATTATATGATAAATTTTCAATGATTTTTCTTGTTTTAGTTGGCTACAATAAGAAGACATCATTTGTTATTCGTTTATCTTGCGAACATATTAATATATTTCTTACAAAATTAATTTTTCAATTTGTTTATATTTTTGTCGACATATAAACATTGATCTTCTAATTTATTTATGTGAATGTGATAAATATAGTTTTTTGCTTAAGATATAATTTTTAATTATAATTTTTGAGTGGTTAAAATTGTAAAAAGGTGTAAAATATACGTATTTTGTGTATGTACTTTTGTCATTCTTCGATTCATTCCATGGATTGATAGATTTACTTCACTGCAATAGTTTAATCGAATATCAGAATTGAATGATAATGTTCTATATTATAGCCTTATTCATTTACGTGGTCTATTCGGTTCCCTTGTCATCTCATTACTTCATACCATACAGATCCCGGTAATGGAATGGATGTCATGTTTACAGCTTACTTATATCTTTAATCGATTGCATCTTTCACCTAGGTTTTTTGTTTCCGTGCTAATCTATGCTAAAAGTAGTTCGTCGTCATTTTCTTTTTGTTGTTACTAATTGTTTATTGTAATAACCTCCGGACTATATCTTCACTCACATGCATATTCGGTGAAGTTAAGAAGTACTAACATGCTTCCAAGTTAATTTTAACGCATCATGCATCATATATATTTTTGCTGATTCTTCATCTAGATATGAGGTATATTTGATTCCATTCAAATTTCGAGTGATAATATTTAATCGATCCTCATGCGGAATATGTGGGAATCACAAACTGAACCTAGTCATGTACAAGGGATATATGATGACTGAGAATCGTATACCAATATGTGGGAAGCCACCTGTTCCTCACTATGACTGGTTAATTTGAGATTTTTCCTCTTTATGAGAAAAAATAAAAGATCAAACTCCTAATGGAGATTCAAACTTCTGATGTATCCATGTTCATCATTGGAACACTTTTCTATATATATGCATGAACCTATGGTAATGTGTATTCATCAAAGACATGAAGTAGCTACAGATGAAGGAAAAGGCCAAGTGTACCTCCGAGCACTTCATTGGGATGTTTTATTTAGGATTTCCTACTCAAGTGTTTGGGGGAACTCCAAGTGCCACTTGGCAACAACAAACTAGAGTCTTGCATATTCCTTATAATGATGCATAAGTGGTCGACATGAGTATTTGAAGTTGCACTTAATTGAGAATCATTGTTTACACGGTGTTTACTTCACCAAAAAAATCGTTATAAACTTTTCTTTTCTTACTAGAATGGGTTTAGTAACGTGTTTTAGACACCTTGTGGGCGCACATAATATTTTAGCACTCATTTTCGGGTTTTCCTAATACTTTATTGTTAATTTAGCAAAACCTTTTGGGTATATTATGTAAATACTTGACAATACGTATATAATTTTGTATACGTTATTTTTTGAACAACCAGCCTAACTTTAATAAAACAAGGGAAACATCATATCAAACCGAAAGCCAAATGAAAGCTCACTTAACATCAACTACAAATCTAAAAAAAAAAAAATGGTCGTTGTTAATGAATTTCATTACATTCGTTTGACTAATCCTACATACAAAATAACATGGATTAATGATTCATCCTATTCTAATAGAGTAATCAAACATGATAATTCATTACATCCATTACGTAGTTCAATCAATTCTCTTGTATTTCCATTCCTGCATACCCAAAATAGCCTTTAAGGGAAAATGTCTTGTATGTCATCTTAATTTCGAAGGTCACCAAATTGGATACAATCTATTTAAAGTCAAAGATGTGATTAACGGTATGTTTGACACGCCACAACTAGCTTATTTTTCGAGCTTTTCAGATTGTCATGTTTGACAAGCCTAAAAATAAATTATAAACTAGCTTTTAGAACAAACTACTTAAAATGGCGATTCGATAAGCGTATGGAGCTTTTTTTTAATTTTTTCAAATATACACTTTATTAATTAAAAAACTCATTTTTACATATCTTTTATGTCATTTTAAATTCTCAACCAGTTTAAACTAACTTTTACCAAAAGCTATTTTTTATCAACTATCGGTTAGTTTTTCAGCTAGTCTGTCAAACATAGCCTAAGTAGATGTTTGATAAAAATAGAACAAATTTACAAACTCCAATAGTTGCTCAAGTTTGAAAAAAATACAGCCACAAGCACCAAGATCAAAATAATTAACATTATATATTAATGTTTAACAAATATAAAAGTAATCTTAATAAATTTCTTATAACAGGTTGATGGGTTGAAATCAAGTTGGAAATTTCAACCCTAGCCCAATCCATTTAATTAAACGAGTTGGCTTGAAGCAGAATTTAATTTGTTTTTCCTAAAATTACTGCTAGCAATTATTCAACGTATGATTGGAAAAAGAAAAAAAATTACCAATTTACCACTTGTTATATTACTTGCCAGCATTCTACATTTATGGTTAAAGGAGCGATTCGTTTCCCAGATGCCATGAGAGCCAAAACTGGAATCCAATTCCATTCCTATCTTGCATTTGGTTGTAAATGAAATGAACACAACTGAATTCCGTTGGAATTCACAAATTCCCATTTCTTGTTCTATATTGTTTTGGTTCATAGTTAAACAAATGTAACAAATTCCCCAGGAAAAATTTATACTTAAACAACTAAATTGTGACAAAACACAATGATATGGGAAGCAATAAACCTATTCGAGTGATGATGCTAATGTAAAAAAGCAACTTAATTTAAACCAAATTATGAACTAAGATGAAAGAAATCACCATACCTAGTGATGTTAAGAAATCATACTATCATCCACATACCATGTCTATTTTGGTAAATTCTCTTCTACTTCATTCCACATATCAGCATTCTTAGGAAACTTCTCTTTCATCTGTCCCACAATCTCTTTTGCCTCATCAGCCTTATCACTATTTGCAAGCCCTTCAACAAGCAACTTCATAGTAGAAAAATTAGGAAACCAATCTTTCTCCATACTCTTCTTACAAACATCCAATGCTGCTTTAAAATCACCACCTTTACACAGATAATGCACCAGTGTAAAGTAGCAATCACTATCTGGTTTAAAACCACCATTGATCATCTTCTGAAATAAGTCCTTGGCATCAACTAACTTCCCTTCCCTACAATATCCATGGATCAAATGACTGTAAGTGACTGAATTAGGTTTCATGTTTCTTGAAAGAAGCCCATCGAGTAAAGCTTTGGCTTCCATGGTTTTTTTAAGCTTACACAAGCTCTGAATCCTGATGTTGTAAGTGCCAAGGGTTATTGGAACTTCATGCTTCTTCATCATTTCGAGGACTTTTCCAACATCGTCAAACTTTTCCTCCTTGTAAAACCCAGCAATCATGGTGCCGAATGTGGTTGCATTTGGCTTACATTTCTTTCTAACCATCTCGGCTGTCACTGAATAGCATGAACTTGCTGAACCTGATTCGCAAAAGGACTTGATCACGGTGTTGTAAGTATCGAGATTGGGTTTGATCCCGTATTTCTGAGGAAAGTCGAGATAAACACGCTTCACCTCGTCGTATTTCTTTGCTAACATACAAGAAAAGAGGAGAGCGTTAAGAGATTTCGCGTTTTGAACAGCTCCCAGTTGGGGCATTTTATCGAACAGTTGGAATGCATTGGTTAACAGCCCAGCTTGACCGTAGTAAGTGATCGCGTTACAGATGAACTTCTCGCTGTTTAAATCTGGACGAGTTTTAAGCAACTCGTCGATGAAATTACGGATGCCCTCGAAGTAATTTAACTCGGTGAGCTTTGAAATGGCCATCGAAAAGGCAACGCGGTCGAGATGGGATTCCGGCGTGAGTGAAGCTGCTCGGCAGATTTCAATAATTCGTTCCGGGTTTTTCTCGAATTTGAGGAGAGACAGAGCGGCTCGTGATTTCTCTTTGCTTGAGAGAGGAGTGGTGGAATCGGGGTTTAGGATTGATGAAAAATGTCGAGCTTGAAGTTGATATATCGAATAAAGTTTTTGACGATTGCATGAATTTAGTAATCGAAGCTTGGTGATTGAAGCCATTGAAGACTGAAGTTCCAAAACTGAGATATGCGACAAGATCACAAGACAAGGGGTTTGATTTTGGTAATTAGGGTTTTGAGTGGAAAGATTTCTAAAAGCCCTTGTACTATCTAAATGTGTCAGCTTTACCCCTTGTAGTTGCACATCTTATAAGATTCGGGACCGATGTCAATTGCCATCATCGAATCAACTACAAAATTATGAGGCGTAGCCATACATGTTACCATTTTTTTAAGGTTCATTTATTATGATTGGCATGTTATGATATTATTTATGATGATGATTTTGTATTGTGGGTATGTATTTTGATTATGACCAATTCTGATTGATGGAACAAAAATGTATAAGTTTTTGTTTTATACAATAATTTGAAATGAAATCCTATGTCGACTACTCGACCATTATTTTATTCCTCTAATTCACGGTCCTACAAAGTTTTGTAGAGTTTCTTTTGGTCCAATCATATATCATGTGGCAAATGCGAAGTGATAACAACAACAAACGATTTCAATCATTAATAGTTTAGTTAAATAAAATGAGCCCACATTAAATATTGAGTCATTGAAAATTTTTGCTTTCACAATTTCTTTGACATTTAACGACTGGTTTTGTAGACTTGTTTTGACGAGCCATGGATAAATTTCTGGAAAAAGCTATGAGTTTTTAATTGAATGTTTTGAGAAAAAGCACACCTTTAAAAAGTAATAAATAAAACAAATAAGATAAATAATATTTAAATAAAAATTGCATATCATTACAAAATTTAAAAAAAAATCCTAAAACGATAATTTAAATCCTAAATACGAGAAATTAAAACATAAATACGATAATTAAAAACTAAATACAATAATTTAATACATAAAACGAGCAGACCACTTACGTGAATTTTTCACAACATTCCAAGTTTCGATGTCCGTAAAGTTTTTGTTGTATGTATAGCCGATAATGTTGTAGATTTTGTTCAATAATCTTATCGTCGGTTGCCCTGTTTTGTCGATTCACCGATAAGTATAAGTAAATTGTGTTAATTTTTGACAGTTTTAGTGTCAAATCCTTCCATTTGTTGTTAAGGTGATGTTTAGACCGATAATGTTCTATGCTCATTATTGTGTGGAACAATTTCATCATACGTTCCCAGAATTGACGGTATTGATGGTTGGTTGCCAACCTCTGCTCCTCATTGGTGTCGACGAAGACGGTTGCCAAAGTCACCTCTTCGTTTGGAGGCCATGCACAACGGTTGTTTCCTAATCCAGCCATTTTTTAAAAAATTTATAGATAGTTAATAATTTATAGAGTTGAGAAATAAGAAATGTACAACTTTTAAAACTGGTATAGGAACGTATTTATAGGGTTAGAGGAGGGGGTAAATTTTTAAATAAATAAAGTTTTTATATAAAATGTATACACTCACGGGTTCCACAAACGGCACCCCAATCCCTTTCCTTCATCTTTCTCCAACCTGCGACTGCTGGGATCATTTTCAGGCGGGTGCCGGCCGTGCCGGTGGCCCCGCGGTGGACCCATCACCCACCCGAAGCCACTCCGCCTGAAGTTGACAAAATCCAAACGAGTGACATTATCAATTTTCATGTCATCATTTTGCAAAACGCATGTTAACATTGCACCTTAAGAAATGAAAATTTTCACAGGGTTGAAACAAATCGAAACTTGAGTCATTAAATCTATTAAAAAAAGACTTTATAACACCAGAACAGAACAATTATAAAATTTGGTTATCATTTGTTTATGCACTTATGCCGTCAATTTGTATTATATCCTGTTATGTACCAAGTTAAGGCAGAAGAACCATCCACTAAGATGGTATATCGATTGTTCCATTTTCATCGAATTTATAGAAAAAATGTTAATTTGATTTATCACAATTCACACGGCCCAAAGTAACCAAAATATAAAATTACAGTTGATTAGAAGTCAAAAATAAACAAACGGCAGTTGGGTAGTTAAATCTATCAAAAAAAGAGTTTGTAACACCGAAACACAACAATTATAAAATTCGGCTATTATTTGTTATGTCGTCCATTTATATTATATCATGTTGTGTACAAAATTAAGGCATGAACCATCCACTAAGATGGTTAAAATGCCTTCAAATATATCAATTGTTCCATGGTCCTCGAACTTATAAAAAATAGTTTGATTTATCATGAATTAACCAAAATATAAAATGATAGTAAAATAAAAGTTAAAAATAACAAGAAATTTTTATATAGAAAATGACCACCATATAAAGTTTATATATGTACGAGGAAAAAACAATTTTTAGATAGCGATGTGACATTAAGCAAAAGTGCATCAGCAGGTGAGCATGTTCTTTCTTAGCAGCCAATTTTGAATGGTTGAAGGACCCCAAGTGACATTAAGTAAAAGTACATTAGCTAAGTGAAAATTCTCGGCAAAGACGAAATTTTTGAAGGACTGAAGTGGACATAAAATTAAAATAGAAAAAAAAAAAATGAGGGCCGGTTTAGAGGATTGAACCTGACGTGAATCGAACACGCAACCTTCTGATCTGGAGTCAGACGCGCTACCATTGCGCCACAGATCCTGATGTTCTTTTACGGAAAATAATATTATATGAACTTGTCCTATAAACTCGATCAATTAAATAATATTTTGCTAAACTTGTTCTAAAATTTGTTTTTTCCTATTGATGATTATTTAATTACAATTGCTAACTGGAAATTGGGTCCAATCGTATCTATTTATCTTCTTTTTGATGTATTACAAATTTTTAACTAATAGATTTGCTGTACATTATATACCAAGTTAAATATAGTCTTTTTCTATATTAAGAGGGCAACATCTCAATATAGAAATCAAAAGCGAATCATTTCAAACAAAAGAAAGAGAATATTAGGTACAATTTCATTGTAATTATAAACTTTAAAAATTATTTTTATATTATTACAAAATTCAAAATTACATATATATTCATCTAAAACAATGAAATTCATATATATATACTAGGTAAGTTTAAGGGTCGTGCTAAGCACGACCCATGAAGGTTTCTTTGGGAAATTTTAAAATCTTGTTTCTATAAAACTTATAATTGAGGTAGATTGCCAGAAATCTTCCAAGATCGTAATTTTTTTGACACAAATACCCTTTTATAGCTAAAAAACTAAGAAAGGTTAATGAACAAAAAATTGCTAAAAACCTCTCACCTAATGCATTGCCTGGTTAAAATGTTCTCTTGCCTATGCAAATTGGTTGAAAGGAACCACTTCGTATTTCCATTGCATTCTCCTTCAGACTTGATAACTTATTAAATCCAATTAAGCATCAATGTGATAATTTGATGTAGTTTGCTAATTTACTTACACAAATGCAAGTAGATTGTTATTGTTGGTCAGGTGTAAAATTTGTTCAGAATTGGTTTAGTTGATGTAGTTTTTTGGGCATGTTTATATATTCTGGTTGACTATACCTATGAAGATCAGGTCTTAAAACACCAAACAATCCCCTTTAGTATACAAATATAAATCATTAATATAATAAAAACAATAAGAAACCAAGTAACACCTTGTATGAGGTTTCTGAAAACATTAGCATCTACGAAGTTTCAATTGTATGTGTAGCATCTAATGTACTGCAAATAGAATGCAAGTATTCGTTTTTCTGTTGTGGAATGAAGGTAAATGTTAACAGCCGCAAAGCATAAACATTGAGGAAAAATGAAATACACTCTGACCCCGATTAAAAAAATCCCCAAAAATAAATGAAACCAAATTGAAAGAAAAAAACCCATAGGTTTATGATGATATTATTAATAGTCGATAGGACTAAATAATCAGAGGAACCGCGAAATAAATCAAGACCCAATTGAAGATTAGAGGAAACTCCAATGATTTCACAATAATCAATTAAAAGCATATTTACAGAGATCTTGTTGGAGATTAAAACCTAATAATGAAAATAATGCCAAACAGAACAAAGCAAGGCTAAATGACGTCATTAGGGAAAAAATGTTCCGACAAGAGGAAGGGGTCCCATGTGAAGTGAAGTGATCAAAATCTAACCTCTGTTGAAGAATTAAAGGTGAACAATCTATCCCCAAGACATAAAGATGAATAATCAACGTCTATGGAAGCCAAAGAAAGTTTTTTTAGAGATGATGTGATCGTAGTTGTGGTTTGGGGAATGCCGGTATTAATAAAGGAGAATCGGTGGAAGAATGTTGAAGAATAGCTCATATGTCTGGAGGAGCAGAAGTGTGTATCTGAGAGATCCGAAGAATAAAGCGGATACGAGAGAGGAGAATGAAGCGATTATGAATCGATGTTGTTGTAGATCCCGTCATTCAAATTTATGTGATGTCACGTCCTTCAATCCGGATAAATTAAGTACTGCAAGCGGAAAAAAGGAGTAAAAGGTCTTCATCTGTTGAAGGGATGTAGAACCATTTGGAGAGAGGGTAGGCGACGTTTGGAAGGAAGAACACACGGCAGCCAAAAAACCCTGTCGACTTGAATCCTTGAATACTTTGAAAGGGTATGAGTCTCAATTGAAAAGGTGTGAAAGAAGCCGTCGTTTGGTGGATACATACGTGGCGGTTTAAAAACCCTATTTTTTGATTTTTTGATTTATGAGGAAAAAAGGGTTTTTATATATAATAATGATATATATATATATATATATATATATATATATATATATATATATATATATATATATATATATATATATATATATATATATATATATATATATATATATATATATATATATATATATATATATATATATATATATATATATCCAAAATTTTACTTTAATTACTTCTAGCATGCTTCTTGAACCAGAAGGGGTCAAAGCCCGTTCGATGAGGATACCGTCTTCAAGATCCGAAAGGGTTGTCTCAGAGTCGATGGTCACCCCGACAACTGTTTACTAGTTGAAATCGATCAACATTTCCGATAACATAAACATTAAACAAATTTTAAACCAAAGATTTAATTAGGAGCTAATACAATATTTCATTCAAATCGTGGAAGACAGAATATAATTACATATTATTTAAAAAGTAAATAATATTGCAACCGACGCATTCATCGTGATCTTGGAATGGCTTTATTCTTGGTTCACGTATTTTTCTCATTAGTGACGTGTTTGGAAAAAACTAACCATATCTATTAATGGAATAAGGTGATCACTGTTAGATATTACTATAAATTTTTTGGGAAGAAACTAACTAGCAACGTAAAATAAATATTAACTTGTGCGAGCTTATGTACAAGTCGTTACTTGTTTGGGTTACCTTATATATATCTTTTCCATCGGAGCATAATATTATGTGCAAGCATATTGTTTTTAACGTATGATACAATTAATCAGTTGTAACTTGTAAGGGACTTTGATCGAAAATTTCTTTTAATAATATATTACTAAAATTTAAAAGACAAAAACATAACATGTTAACTAAAGTATAGTGGCATGTTGCTAATCTCATTCATATATTATTAACAAAAATTAGGTTTGTTAAATATATTATTGATATCAATTATAACTTGGATACCAATACAAAACACATTTACATGTCCATGATACTAAAAATCCAATGTCCAACTCAACTTTTGAAATTGCATTCAAGCTTTAGGATCAAATTAAATATATTTCACGGTTGCCGTTTCAATTTCGCAGCAACGACAAGAATCAAGAGTAAATTACAATCACATAGACTACAAATCTTGCACATAACATCAACTATTCTTTCTTTATATTAAAAAGCATACATGCATATGGCTTCGTGCCATATGGATCCTTTTCGGTTTATGGATCCCTTTTCGGGTCGGATTTTATTTCGGGTTCTGGATCCTTTTCCGGGTTTTGGGGGTTTGATTCGTATGTTTTCTCCCCATCCTCCCCAAATCAACGCCACCTGCACCGCCATTCTGTCCACGCACTAGTGCATGCGTACCCGTCGGGGTGGGCATACATCACCCTTGTTATTTGACTCTGAAATTGAGCGAACCGCGCACAATAACCGTGTGCGTAGGCGTTTTCTTAACATGAGTCCTAGTAGTGTAGTCATAGAGGATGTTACCAATGAGCCCTTGGGCGAGGTAACGGGGGGAGCACCGGTTATACCCCCAATTTCTGAATTTCACATAGGAAGCACGAGTGCTAGTGGTGGTGCAGTTTCAGCCCTTGCACCCATACCATCAGGCACTCAGCCTTTAGTCCAACCTTTAGGTCAACTTGTTACCAATCCATTATGAAATCCCGTGTCTGCTGCGATGGCTTGGGGAGCGCCGACCCGAGATGGCACCCCTCATCCGCGACAGCAGGTACCGGTTTCTCAGCCACAACCTTCAAAACCATTACCATCACAATACCAGCAACCCATTTTTAAACCACAACCAGTTATTCAACCTATACCACCACAAACCCAAACCCAACCTCAAATGCAACCTCAACAACCACAATACCAGTACCAGGAGGCAGACCCAGTATACGATGAGGAAGACGAAGGATGGATGTCACATCATCCAGTCAAGCAACAATAGCAATGGAACCGAGGTCGGGGACCTCTAAGGAGATTTCAACCGCAACAACAGGAGCATCAATTTTACAACAACGAACATTATAACGGTATTTTCGTTCCACCTCTGTATTTTGCTCAACCGATGGGGCAGCCAGTTGCATCACACTTCCAACCCAGGGAGTATGATGATGCTTCGCCAATATATTTTCCTGAAAATGCTGATAATCAAGTAGAAATTAGGCCACAACTGCTAGGCATATTACCTGAATTTAGAGGTTATAAGCAAGATGATCCTTACAATCATCTTTATGAATTTCTGGCCATAGCAAACGCTAATACTCCTAGGAATATCTTTAGGTTGAGATTATTTCCCTTTACTTTAAAGGATAAGGCCAAATATTGGTTTACCTCATTACAACAATACAACCTAATAGTATTACTACTTAGGAGCAATTGAAAGCCAAATTTCTTCAAGAATTCTACCCGGCCAGCAAGACCACGGAGATTAGGCGAGCTATTCAGGACTTCCAGCAGAAGCCGGGGGAGGAATTCCATGATGCATTCGACAGATTAAAGGAGCTTTTGAGATATTGCCCACATCATGACGTGCCACGGTGGCAGTTGGTGAAGCAATTTTTCGACGGGGTGGACCTGACAAATCAAGCAATGATTAATGCATCATCCAGCAGGACAATCATGATGCAACAGCTGGACGACGCTTGGCGGTTCTTGGAGCAACTGAGCAATGGATCGAAATCAAACTTTTCTGCCAGGAAACCTGTTAGTACAGCCACAACAGTAGGTGCAGATGATGATTGGAAGAAGGAAGTGAAGAAGGAGATCGGAGAGCTAAATAGTAAATTTGATAGGTTGATGTCCACTTTGCAGAATGGGCCACAGAATCAGCAGCAGGGCAATCAACAAGGACAAAGGACTCAGGATGTTAATCAAGTTCATGGTCAAGGTCAAGGACAGTATAATAATAATAATGGACGACCTTATAACCAGGGAACTCAAAATTTCAACAATCAGTCCTACAACAACAGACAAGGCAATTATCAAGGACAGTCCTCCAATCAACCGAGACAATTTCAGTCTGGGAACAACAGTGGTCCTAGTGGAAGTAACAACAGCAGTAGGGGACGACCAACACTAGCAACAATGCCCCGAAAAGCCAGGAGAACATGATAGCTAAGATGTATGAGCTGGTGAATGCTAGTCAGCAGCAGACCCAAGCGAATGCTAAAGCTATTGCCAATATGGAAAGGCAAATAACTTAGATGGTTGAGGATCAAAGGAAAAGAGACAGCGGTAAACTCCCAAGCAGCACAGAGATGAACCCAAATCATACGCAAAGGGCCGGTAAAGAGCATGTTAATGCTGTTGAAAATGAATGGAGGAAGGTCACGGAGGAGGATTTGGTAAGAAAGGAGGGAGAAATTAAGACTGAAGAGAGTAATTGTAATATTGAGGAAGGTGACCAAACTAAGGAGGACAAGGAAGTCCAAAAGGATGCGCAACCAGTTGTAGCTGGTCTTAAGCAGAAGAAGAAGGATAAAAAGGTGAAAAAGAATCAGGACACACCTAGCATGCCAAGTGGGCCATCGATCAACCAGCCTCTATGGGACAAATTGAAGAATGCGCTAGAGGATACGAAGATTCTTCAGGAGACGTCTAAAAAGAATGAGAAATTTAAGGTGCCAACACCAGAAATGGTGATATTGACTGTCAAAGCAAGTGAGGCTCTGTTAGGAACGTTCCCTAAGAAAGAAAAGGATCCAGGATCACCGTTGATCACTGTCACGGTGGGCGATGTTATCATTAGGAATACCTTGCTGGATCCAGGAGCAAGTGTCAATGTTTTTCCAGGATACCTTTATGATAACGGTGTTACAGTTGGCGGATAAGTCAACAAAGGTTTCTCAGGGTAAGCTGACAAACGTGATCGTCAAGGTCGGCGATTTCTTTTATCCCGTAGATTTTCTTGTGATGGAGTATGAAAGTTTGGAAGACGCGCCTGCATTAATCTTGGGACGTCCATTTTTAGCCACAGTCGGGGCTGTGATGGACTGTAGAACTGGAGATATGTACATCTCCTTTGGGAAAAAAATGCGTAGGCTGAACATGTTTGGGTGTCCGATATCTTTACTGCCAGGGTATGACGACAAATATCTGAACAACAGACTGCTTATGGCACTGAGGGCGAATGATAAAGGTAAGAAGCAGGTACAAGGAAATGTAAGCGATAAGGAAGAGATTTTGTGGGAAGAAAAAAAATATCCATTGGCAACAGTGGACAAGATGCTGCTGTTAAATATGCTCAAGATGATGGAGCTGAAACACCAGTAGTATGAGAAGGTCACACGGTGTAGGGAGGCAAAAGTCTTCCAGATTTTGGACGCTTAACAACAGTGGATCAGTCAAGTGAGCGATCGTATGACACAGCTCACAATATTGCTAGCAACATTGGTCCATGACTTTGCACCTTAGATGAGGAGAATGATGCCACAAGAAGAAAAGAGAGAATAAGGTGAAGAACGTCTGGCTGAAGACGTTAAGCTTAGCACTTGTTGTGAGGCAACCCATCCGTAAATAGGTTAGGTATAGTGTTTTTAGAAGTAATTAGGAAATATCATCATCGTCATTGCAGGTATTCATGGTATAAGGCAAGTGTGGGGTTAAACGAAGAACTTTGGAAGATTTGGAAGGCACGACGCGGCAAGGAGTAATGCACGCCGCGTGTTCGCAAGTTAACCCGATGCACAAGGGTTGAATTGGACTCGCGCGACGCGGCTTACCGTTACGCACGTCACGGAATTTGATCGGACAGAAACCGCCTTATAAGGTACGTACTTTCACTCGTCGCACCACACCACACGACGACGCGCAGAGACAGAGCAACCCAAATCACTCGATTTTTCTCGTTTTCGTGCATTCTGGTGTATCCACTACTACGGTATGTCATCTGGAACTCTTTATTTCAAGTTATTACGTGCATTTGGAGTGTGAAATTGATTGAAATAGGCCAAGCTAGAAAACTTATGAAATCGGCAATGCCGACTCGTAGGGTGTTGCATTTGCAAAATCCGCACCCTAGGGGGCTAGTCGATAGTTAGGGTACCTTGTAGTTACTTAGGATTGAGTTAAACAGGTGATTCTGGAGAATTTTTGGAGATTTTTCGCACCAGAAGTACGGCGCGATGCGCCTTGTTATTGAGGCGCGACGCGCGTGTCTATGCAACGCGCAGGGACTGATTTTGCAAATAATTATTTTTTGTGTGTTGTAATTCTTTGTGCAGATGGCATTCAGACCAGATCACCCATTTCTTCGATTCCCAGAGATGTTGGATGAGGCGCCACGATACGAGGCTCGACTCTTCGTTCCCGACCGGTCCTCGCTGCTATTCATTTGGACCGGCAGATTATGACTCAGGCAGGGCTTTGGGCTGAGCTTCTGCCCTTCATTCACCGCACCTGGTTCGACAGGGATCACACTTTTACTTACCGGGGCTGGGACGGGCTTATGGCCAATGCGGATGATGTAGTATCCAAGGAGCTCGTGCTCGAGTTCCTTTCGACTTGCCTATACGCGCCAGCATCACACGAGGCGCGATCCCAGCTAAACCGATTCAGGCTGGGAGGGGAGAGTCGGGAGTGCAACCTACGAGACTTCGCCAGACGCATCGAGATTTACACTGAGGCAGAGACGAGGAGCGCTCACTTTGTACCTTTTCTTCGCGCCTGCTTCAGGGGACAGCCTCAGAGGGAGGCTAACGCGGTTATTTAGGCATCGATGTCCAACTAGGGCTGGCAAAAATGTACCATGGAGAACCAACCAACACGTTACCAACCGTACCAATAAAGTCGGTAGCCAACATGTTTGGTAGCCAATATGTTTGATTGGTAGTACCATACCAATTAAGCAATCTTGGTATGGTAACGGTACAAAATTTTGAATACCACGGTTGTACCGTACCAACCAATTTACATACGTGTGTATACACAAACACATACACATACACACACACACACACACACATATATATATATATATATATATATATATATATATATATATATATATATATATATATATATATATATATATATATATATATATATATATATAAAGATATGTCAATTCCAATACTCATATTTTTATTTTTTATTAGGAGTAATAACTAACAAGCCACACTCAAAAATTAATTACTAAAACAACTCTTAATACTAATTCTTTTTCAAACAATAATAGATATTAAAATCAAACTAATTACACAAGTAACCCGCAAGTAAGCGACGATCAGTTAGGGCAAACAATATTAAAAGTAAAGTTTTGGTATATAACAATACCAATTTGTACCAACCAAACTTGTTGGTAGCCAAATAAGTTGGTACCAAGTATACTTGGTACGGTACTGGTAACCAAAATTTTGTACCAATTATAATTGGTACGGTACACGGTATACAAGAAAAAACCCCGGTACCGTACCAATTCCACCCCTATGTCCAACGCCATATTCGAGGCCCGGTCGGCCAAGGAGAGCCAGCTTCGCAACCCACTACACTGTTTGATGCACCGTATCATATCCACCTCCATCATGTAGCGGAGGGGATATGAAAAGGTGTCTGGGGAGGACATGACCTACATGTGGGTTCTCTCCAATCCCAGCAGGTTCCTCAACCTGCTATATGCACTGGCGGATTCATTGACGACCCGGGCAGCGGGTGCATCTGACAGCAGTCTCATGGCTGGCGGGCACTTCATCACCCGCCTGGCCCGATCTTATGGTATCTTTGAAAGGTTTTCTGCAAACCATGAACTAAAAAAAACTTAAGTTCACATGCAACCTATAAGGATCTATGTTTTCTTCTAATTGAACATATAACAAAATCTAGAGGCTAATAAAAGAAATTAAAAATTAAAACAGAGAAACCAACCTTAATTTCTTGGAAGCTGAGCAGCAAAATTATCCTGCCTCAAATGAAAGTCACACCCAAGCCGAGAGGATTATGGATCGAATTTCCAGAGAGAAATAATGGAATGAGCCACTGATAATGAGGTCTAGGGTTCCCTATTTATAGGGAACCAAGAGGCAAAGCTGAAAACCCTAGCCGCAGCCTATTTTCCGGATTATCTGTACGCGCGTCGCGCCCAAGTCATTTGCGCGCCGCGCGCCGCAATTCAACTATTGAATTCGTACGAATATGTACGTGCGTCGCGGCCTTTACATTTGCGCGCCGCGCGCCGCAATTCAACTATTGAATTTGTACGACTTTAATCCCTGACCTCCTGATTAATCTAATTAATGCCACAGAAATCAATCCAATTAATTTCTGATTAATTATTAATCAAATAGTATTATTTCTAATTAATATATTATCTTCATAATATATTAACAAACAATATCTTGATTTATTAGTCACATAATAAATCAACCCTTTCTCTCTACATAACTTTCCAACAAACCTCCAGCCATGAGGGCAACCCAAATGGACTATGCTACTATTAATTAGGTAAATACTAATTATTAGTCATGGCTTAGACACCTAATCCAACAGTCTCCCACTTGGATAAGTCTATGACTATAATTACCAATTTAACCTCTAATTAACCAGCACTTTTAGCTTCCTAGAAACCACTGCCAAACTCTGATCTAATCAGTTTTGTCCATAGATAAGTGATCAGATGATCCTCCGTCCAACAAGATATTTTCAGACTCAAGACATGGATTAAAGTCAATCCCGGTTTGATTCACTGTTCCTCGATTTCCGATTTACATATGACTCTTAGACTACCAATTTAGTCCCGGTTGGCCAACCATTTTAGTCAACTTCAAATTCATCGAGAGGCCTACAGATATCTGTTCCCCGTTAGGGTCAAGGGACGAATAAGCTTCGACTCATATACTTATGTCTTTTATCAGACAAATCACTCACAACAATACGTTTTATAACACCGAGTTACCGATGCGTTTTCGTATTATCAATGAATAACAGTCTAGTAAATCATAACTCATATGTCTTAGCTTAAAGATTAAAAGATATTATCGTCTCAATATTGCTCGTGATGAAATCCATGAAGCAATCCATTGAGCGCGGGTTTATCCAATACTCAAATCTCCATTTCCAAGTACTCACGAATGGTGCAGCAATCCAATTGCAATGTCTAACTCCTTAGACAATCTATTACCAATTCATGACAGTGTTACTTCACACCTACTCCCAAAAGTGTAATCGACTGTGGATATTTGAATAATCCAATTATGCAGGAAGTAAAACATGCAAAACAAAACACAATGATAAAGTATTGACAAAAGTAGTAAACCATTACTCATTAATAAATCTCTTTTATTAAATCACAAGAGTCAAATACAATACATTGTCACAAGTTTCGAAACCTATCTAATTTACATAAACATTATATCATCTCTTAATCCAATGCTCCTAGCATGCTGATTATGCTTAATCCTACTCAGAGCCTTTGTCAAAGGATCTGCAGGATTATCTTCCGATGATACCCTCTTTACCACGAGGTGACCTTCTTCTACCTTATGCCTTATGTAGTGGTACTTTCTGTCGATATGTCTGGACTTTCCATGGTCTCGCGGTTCCTTTGTCAAGGCGACCGCACCTTCGTTATCGCAGAACAGTACCACGGGCTCCTGAATACTCGGGACTACTCCAAGGTCACCGATGAAGTTCTTCAGCCAAGCCGCTTCCTTTGACGCTTCACTTGCTGCTATATACTCTGATTCACAAGTAGAATCAGCCACCGTATCTTGCTTGGAACTTTTCCAAGTTACTGCTCCTCCGTTCAGAAGGAATACCCAGCCAGACTGAGACCGACCACTGTCTCTATCCGTCTGAAAACTGGCATCCGTATATCCTTCAACTCTCAATGTATCACTGCCTCCAAGGACTAACACCATGTCCTTTGTCCTTCGCAGATACTTGAGTATATTCTTTACAGCTATCCAATGCGCCCTTCCAGGGTTACCCTGGTACCGACTGACCATGCTTAAAGCAAAGGCCACGTCAGGGCGAATACACGTCATAGCGTACATGATCGATCCTACAGCCGAAGCGTAAGGTACCCGACTCATTTCGGCTATTTCTTCGTCTGTACTCGGACTTTGAGTCTTACTCAATTTTGCATTACTTTGGATAGGTATCTCTCCCTTCTTGGAATTTTCCATACTAAACATTTTCAGTACCTTTTCCAAGTATGTACCCTGACTAAGTCCAATTAGTCTCTTCTTCCTATCTCTCAATATTCTTATCCCGAGAATATAGGCAGCGTCTCCTAGGTCCTTCATGGCGAAACATTTTCCAAGCCAAGCCTTGACATCTTGCAAGGTTGGGATATCGTTTCCCATGAGCAGTATGTCATCGACATACAGCACCAGAAAGGTGACTATACTCCCACTAGCCTTGACATATACGCAGGACTCATCCTCGCTCCTAGAGAAACCAAACTCTTTGACTTTCTCATGGAAACAAAGATTCCAGCTGCGAGAAGCTTGCTTCAATCCGTAGATTGATCTCTCAAGCTTACACACCTTATTAGGATACTTTGCATCGACAAAACCCTCTGGCTGATTCATGTAGACATCCTCAGTCAACTTTCCATTAAGGAAGGCGGTTTTGACGTCCATCTGCCAAATTTCATAATCATGAAATGCAGCTATGGCCAGCATAATCCTAATAGACTTTATCTTGGCTACTGGTGAGAAGGTCTCGTCATAGTCAACCCCTGGGGTTTGAGTAAAGCCCTTCGCAACCAGTCTTGCCTTGAAAGTGTGTACTTTTCTGTCCATGTCGGTCTTCTTCTTGAAGATCCATTTGCATCCGACTGTCTTTCGACCCGGTACGTTGTCAACCAAGTTCCAAACTTGATTGTCATACATGGACTTGATCTCGCTATCCATGGCCTCTTTCCACTTGGCAGACTCAGGGCCCGCCACTGCTTCCTGGTAGTTAGCTGGTTCATCCAAATTTATCAATGTCCTATCACTGACAAACGTGTCCCCATCCGAAGTTATATGGAACCCATAAAACTCGGGTGGCATGCTAACCCTACCAGAACGCCTAAGAGGTAAGGATGTATCTGTCGGACCAACATGAACTTCTTCCTCATGTTGGTTGCTAGTTTCTCCTAAGGTTGCGTCATCTGATGACTCTTGAATTTCTTCCAGATCAATGGTACTCCTACTGTCCTCTTTGAATATGAGCTCTCTTTCTCGAAAGACCGCTCGTCTAGCTACAAAGACCACGTCCTCGCTCGGTCTGTAGAATAGATATCCAAAGGACTGTTTGGGATAACCAAGGAAGAAACACCTTTCGCTTCTTTCTGCGAGTTTGTCTTGAGTCTCTCGTCTAACGAAAGCCTCACAACCCCAGACCTTGATGTGTGCTAACGAGGGGACTTTCCCCGTCCACATCTCATGAGGTGTTTTAGCAACCTTCTTAGTTGGGACAAGATTGAGGATATGGGCGGCAGTCTCTAAGGCATACCCCCAAAAGTGAATGGGAAGTGAAGCTCGACTCATCATGGAACGAACCATGTCCAACAGGGTTCGGTTGCGCCTCTCTGCAACACCATTCAACTGTGGTGTCCTGGGAGGTGTCAACTGCGAAACTATTCCGCATTCCTTTAGATAGTCTAGGAACTCGATACTTAGATACTCTCCGCCTCTGTCAGACCTGAGCATCTTTATCTTCCTGCCTAATTGATTCTCTACCTCGTTCTTAAACTCTTTGAACTTTTCAAAGGTGTCCGACTTGTGCTTGATCAAGTAGATATAACCGTATCTACTAAAATCGTCGGTAAAGGTCACGTAGAACCGCGTGCCATCCTTTGTGGTTGATCTGAATGGACCACACACATCCGTGTGAATGATGTCCAGCAGACCCTCACCTCTTTCAAAAGATCCTTTGAAAGGTGATTTAGTCATCTTGCCCAACAGACAATATTCGCATACATCATCCGACCTGAGGTCGAATGATTCCAACACTCCATCCTTTTGGAGTTGGGCGATGCGTTTCTTGCTGATGTGCCCGAGCCGACTATGCCACAGACATGCCTTTTCTACACCATTAGTAGAATCAATATAATTTACACTATGTCCTAAATTGTCAACACATTCAACAGTTTCATACACACCATCACAAGGATAAGCAGTAAAAATCAAAATACCATTTTTGAAAACAGAAATCGAGCCAATTTTATTATCAAAAGAAAATTGAAATCCTTGTCTGAACAATGCGTGAAATGAAATAATGTTTCTTGCCATTTCTGGCGAATAGCAACAATTAAATAACTCTATACAAACATCACTACTAAGCACTAAACTGTAAACGCCGATCTTGGTAACAGGGGACGATCTCCTATTGCCCATGATCAAGTTCAGTCTACCGTGCTCCACCTCCCTGCTTTCCTTTAGGCCCTGCAGATCAGAACAAATGTGAAAACCACATCCTGTATCAAGGACCCAAGAATTAGAAGATGGTGAGTTTTTAGAGATAGTGTATATACCTGCTATCGATGGCTTTACTTTCCCATCCTTGACATCCTGCAAGTATTTGGGGCAGCTTCTCTTCCAATGGCCCTTTTCTTTGCAGTAGAAACAGTTGGCTTCATCGGGGTTGGCCACACAAGGAATGTGGGAAGTCTTGGTTCTCGAACCATTACTGGATGACCCGACCTGAACCTTTTCCCTCCAATTTTGCTTAGGAGGACCCTTCCTTTTCTTTCCTTTGCCACTTCCAATGGCTAGAACGGGCTGATTAACCGAGGGTACACTTTTACCCTTCATCCCGTCCTCAGCTACTCGAAGCATACGATGCAACTCAGTCATATTAGCCTGATTGTTGTTCAAATGATAAGCCAGCCTGAACTGGTCATAAGAACTCGGTAAGGAGTTAAGCACTATATCAACGGCCAACTGCTCCGGTACAGGCATCGCAAGCTTTCTAAGCCGCTCCACGTAACCTTGCATTCTTTGCACATGAGTGCAGATGGACTCTCCATCTTTAGGTTTGCTGTTCGTGAAGTCCTTGACCACTTCGCACCTCTCGATGCGCTCTTGCTTGCGGAACTTTTCCGCAAGCTCCTTGTGCATCTCAAAGGGCCAGTAGTCTTCGTATATCCTTTGCAATCCGGGGTTCATTGTGGCGATCATGATGCAGGCCACTTTGGTCGCATCATCAGAATGTTTTTGGTACAAAGCAATCTCCTCGGGAGTAGCAGTTTCAGGGTCAATATCGACAAGCTCAGTTTCGAGGACATACTCTTTGTTCTCGTACCTCAGAGCCATCTTGATATTCCTAATCCAGTCATTGTAGTTTGTCCCGTTTAATTGAACCTTGGAACATAATGAGAGGATTGAGGGAACACTGGAGTTTGAGTGGGGAGCGGATTGATCAGCAGAAGACATCTATAAAAGAATGTAAGTTTAATTAGATACTTGTCGGTCCTTATGATAACCCAATATAAAATAAGGCTAGGACCCAACTATAACAATTTGCAACATAGAAGAGGGATGCCGTAATCTATAAGCAAATTTTATAAAGGTAGGCGAATGACGATTCAGCCAATTCCACCGCGGAAAAATAATCTTATTATAAATGGAATTCCTAGTTTCTTTTGAGATTTATTGAACTGTTCAATAGCATGTTTAATCTCGGATATGCCCCACAGTTTGTGACTGGGATGCCGAGGATCACAAACCGGGTGTGAATAACCATGCAAATTAGCTTGGTACTCTCGGGATCCATTATCATCTCAAATTGATGTGTCGGTTAACCACACACGCTCCATCAATAATGATAACACTCGAGACACCCATTGCCACTCTTTATGAACCCCCATTAGTGTGCCGGTGAACCACACACGCTCCACCAACATTTCATAAAGTGTAATGTGCAATTTCATGGGGTAGCATCAAATTCACATTTTTCCTAAAGTAACTAGATTGGGATTTTGTATAAAAGTTCTAGTACTTTGATCATTATACTTTTAATGATTAAGTGGTCCTATCAAAACTGTTCGGCTAACGACCCTCCACTGTTCAGGCGAGCGGTGGGCGAGAGTGTTCACCCATTAGACTGCCATTTTATAGGCAGCCTCCTTATACCCACTTTAAAGACCAGCTTCGTGAATGAGGCCTACTATTGAATTGACTGACCAATTTTATCTTATACATATAGTATTAACAATTAATAACATATATAAGATGTATTTTAAAACCCTTTAAAATATTCAAGGTTTATCTTTTAATTTTACCAAATTTAACAATTAAATTTTGAATTAAATTAAACCTTAAATTTGATTTAATCAATTTTAATTACCAATAAATTAATTAAATCTAAATAATTTAAACACTTTAAAATATTTTTCCGGATTTATTCCATTAATTTCGCAATTTTTTTTTAATTAAATCCCTTTTTGAATTATCTTTTAATTAACAATTAATTAAATTAATTCAAATGAAGATAGGCTTATCCAAATTAATCAAATTAATTAAAACTTATCCTAAAGCAGTTATATCAATTCAACAAGAAAACAAGACAGGCTCTGATACCACTGAAAGGTTTTCTGCAAACCATGAACTAAAAAAAACTTAAGTTCACATGCAACCTATAAGGATCTATGTTTTATTCTAATTGAACATATAACAAAATCTAGAGGCTAATAAAAGAAATTAAAAATTAAAACAGAGAAACCAACCTTAATTTCTTGGAAGCTGAGCAGCAAAATTATCCTGCCTCAAATGAAAGTCACACCCAAGCCGAGAGGATTATGGATCGAATTTCCAGAGAGAAATAATGGAATGAGCCACTGATAATGAGGTCTAGGGTTCCCTATTTATAGGGAACCAAGAGGCAAAGCTGAAAACCCTAGCCGCAGCCCATTTTCCGGATTATCTGTACGCGCGCCGCGCCTAAGTCATTTGCGCGCCGCGCGCCGCAATTCAACTATTGAATTCGTACGAATATGTACGTGCGTCGCGGCCTTTACATTTGCGCGCCGCGCGCCGCAATTCAACTATTGAATTTGTACGACTTTAATCCCTGACCTCCTGATTAATCTAATTAATGCCACAGAAATCAATCCAATTAATTTCTGATTAATTATTAATCAAATAGTATTATTTCTAATTAATATATTATCTTCATAATATATTAACAAACAATATCTTGATTTATTAGTCACATAATAAATCAACCCTTTCTCTCTACATAACTTTCCAACAAACCTCCAGCCATGAGGGCAACCCAAATGGACTATGCTACTATTAATTAGGTAAATACTAATTATTAGTCATGGCTTAGACACCTAATCCAACAATCTTGACAGCCGACTTCATGGCAAGCATGACGACGATCAAGCCCTCGCGGACATCGATCTGTTACTTAGAGAAGATGAGGATTATTCGCCAGTCACGCGTAGGCATTATTGAACGGATGCCGACGGAGGCGGCAGAGGGCCCCCAGGAGGAGTCAGAGGAAGAGGAGCCACTCTTGCGCCGACCTGCCCAGCGACGGAGAGTTGATGCATCGGTCCAGCCACCACCACCACCGCAGTTAGCATACGTGCTGACTGTCGTACGAGATTTGAGCGAGAGGATGACAGTGCTGGAGGAGCAGCAGGTATGGATTGGGGAGGCACTACTTGAGGTGCTCTCTCAGTCTCGACGATGCCCACGACCCTTCCCTGCCCGAGCCCACAACGACGAGGCTGGTCCCTCTGGGACTTAGTAGGATGATTGATGTATTTTCCTTACTATCTTTTGAGACATTGTACAGAACTTATTACTATCTTTTGTTTATATTTTATATGTTTGTTCTTTTTGTATTTCACTTGTTTGTGAGTGTTTGCATGTGAATACCAATGGGAGTCTACGGAGGAGTTGTTTCAACCAAGTGTGGGGTCATTGTACCCCTACACTTTCCATTTCACCAGTGTGTTTACTGTAGCGTTGAGACACCTCATTTCTACTGGTTGCAAATAATATGGTTTTTCGTATAAATACATGAATACAAAAATACGATTTATCAAAAACCGATAATTTAAATGCTTAAAACAGTGGGTGTACAAATTCATATCAAGCTAACCATAGTAAGCAAGAAAGGATTTAACCTTGAGTCCAATATAGGAGCTAACTTAAGCTCCACTCCAGCTAAACTTCATCCCATTGATAGCAACTTAATTTGACCTGGAATACATGGCAAAACATAAAATACGTAAGACAATAATGTCTCGTGAGTTACATGAGTTTTAGACTCAAATTTTTAATTTCTTTTCCAACCTTTTTATAAAACTTATACATAAAACATCTTTCAAAGTTTTATAATAATATCATACCATAACTCTTTACTTTTCAAAATCATTACATATCATGCCTTGCAAAAATATCTTCTTTCCAAACTTTATAATAACAATATACTATAACTCTTTACTTCTGAAAAATCATTTTATGACATACTTTACAAAAATAACATCTTTCTTACTTTCTTTGACTGGTTTTATAAGCTTGCTGGATTTTTATACTTAGGGCTTTAATCACTATAAGTGATACCCCAAGTCTCTATGGTTAGAAAGAACGGATCAATCCTCACCATAGAAGTGCTGAGGCAATCTACTTCGCGATGGAGATTTTTCCCCAGTAGACCCCTTACCTAACCCGGGTAGGTTGGAACATAGTTCCCTTACTAACGCTGCTTGCTACAATTACCAGTCATACAAAACATTTTCTGCTTACTTTAACATTACTTACTTGCATAGTGGCTAATTGCCAAACTTCACAATTTCTTGTCTTTATGGCTAAATGCCAAATTCATAACTTTTGTTTCACAAAAACCATATATTTAAAACATGTCTTTATAACATACTAAGCTTTATGCCAAAACATACTCCCCAACATCTTATGGCTATATGCCATTTATACTCGAAAACATATACGGTTTGTAACCAAAACATACTTCTTAAACATCTTGTGGCTATATGCCATTCATACTTGAAAACACATATAACTTGTAATCAAAATATACTTTCACATAATTGGTTCATAGACCAAAACATACTTTCACATAATTGGTTCATAGACCAAAACACACTTTAAATATAACATTATACTTTCACAAACAAGTTAGAACTAATACTCTTGCATATAATTTCACATATAGAAATTTTATAAGAAATCTTGAAAATACTTACTTGCCATGTATCCCAGAATGGGTAAAAATACTGCATGTACTCACCTCATGTATTGCTAGAAGATTGACTACACGTTCCTTGTATTTATACTCTTTCGTGATTAAATAATCACTTGGCATGAACCTATAATTAACATGTTATACATTAACATTCATGCTAACTGATTCTATAACTCATTAGAGTCCTTATAATACTATCTTGGGTCATAACAAGTCTATAACTTTTAAATGACCAACTTTAGTTAAATCATATTTTATACGTATTTTGCTACAGTGCCCTCGAGGGGTCGTATTTCAATTCCGACAATTTTCCATTAAGTTTTGGTCCATAATAGACCTATGTTTAAAATTTGAGGTCAATCGGACAAGTGTAAGACCAAAACTCAAAATCCATTTGGGCTTGGCAGGAGACTAATTGAAAAAACTGCATTTTTGCTTCTGACGCGGGATCGCGACCCGATCCTAAGGGGGATCGCGACCCGATCTCGTCTGGTGCGACCAGATGCTCCATTTTTATGCTACAAATTACCATTTTCCCATATTAAGCCCTTAATTCATGTCTTAATCAATAAGGTTTGTTCCAAGACCAAAACCATTCATTTACTTCAAGTTTTTAACCATAAAAATCATGGATTTCAATTATTTTTCAAACATTCCCGTTTTTGCATTTTTGGTTCAAAAACCGAAATTGTCCAATATTAATCACTTCTACTGATTTATTTCAACAATTTCCACATATGGAACTCATTAAAACCCCTTAGAATTAATTTGATCATTACAAATTGAATTCTAAGGCTTTTGAACAAAATTCCAATTTTTCAACAATAGCAACATACTTTGATGATTTTTAAGATATGTTCTTAATACTTGACTTAATTGGTTTAGGGTCATATCTAGGCCCTAAATACCAACTTACACTTAGTTTTAAACTTCAAAATCATCAAACCTTCTTTAAAATCTTTAAAATTCTTCCGAAAACAACATTTTTTTTACTAAAAATCATTTTATTGAATTTTCAAGCTTATGAATTGATTTCTTGTTTCTTTTACAACATTTTTAACTTAATTAAACCATTAGAGCCATTTGAAATCAGTTTCAACTCATTAACCCATTTCTAGGGTTCTTGAGCTAAAAACCCATTTCATCATTTCTTGGCATCTAAGCTTCAATTCCTTTGAATTAATGACTACTACATATTTCTTTCACCTTTTCTAACACATTAGATTCATCAAAATCATTTGTTCATCTAAACCCGTGACTTATTGCTCTTGGACCAAAATCATCATTTCTTGATTTTTTTTTTCAACATGTTCAAGGGATAGAACATGTTTACTTGATGATTTTGAGCAAGATGGTTTAGATGATTTCACTGGAACCATGGCCTCTAGAAAAATCAGAATCAAGTGCACGATTCCCGTTCAAGTCTTGGATGAAATAAGCTTAGAACATGAAGTTCTTA
This sequence comes from Cichorium intybus, assembly GCA_023525715.1. Taxonomy (NCBI): domain Eukaryota; kingdom Viridiplantae; phylum Streptophyta; class Magnoliopsida; order Asterales; family Asteraceae; genus Cichorium; species Cichorium intybus. The sequence continues at coordinate 33,198,922 of CM042011.1, forward strand.
CCTTGTTTGCTTGGAAGCCCTCAATTCTAACTTCAATTTCTTGCAAAGATTTTCAGAAATCCTTCTCTTCTCCGATGCTCTCTCGCTCTCTCTCGTAGTCTCTAGACCCTCTTCAGATTTTATGATCATTAATGAGATATTTTCTCATTTTTATATTTTCCATATTTACAGTTTTAGTCCTTGAACTTTCATTTCTTGCACTTTGGCCACCAACAATCAAATTTCATTACATATAACTTAGTTTCTTACATTTTTGGTCCAAAAACCAAAAAATACTTTCATAATAAATCTTATACATGGGCAAATGACCAAATTACCCCTTTATGGTAAAATGACCAAATTACCCTCTTTTACTAGAATTAACTTTCAAATACTTATCACCATTATTTTGTATCAAAATTTTATTTCATTACATATTAGTTCCAAAAATCATATTTTCCTTACTTAAAAGTCATTTGGATGTCAAATGACTATTTTACCCTTTTCTCCTCATCTTTCTCCAAACTTTTGGTATTTTACCACATTTCTAAATAATTTATTTTTAAAACTTTCAAAATATTTTTGGTCTTTTCCTCTCGTATTTTCTCGAATATAAATTAGAGATTTTTGGGTCGTTATAACTACCTCCCCCTTATTGGAATTCCGTCCTCGGGATCATCACACAACTATTCATGGTATGTATTTATTTTCTTTACGTATACTTTTTATCCTTAGGGGATTAAGCTTTCATTTCCCTCAACTTTCAATATTTTAGTTACATTTCTCGAAGTATATACTCTTAGAGGTTATCCCTCTTCTAGACTTCTTCTTTATAAGAGATATACAAGTATCTCTTTAAAACTCTACTTTTGCTTAATTAACTGAAATACCTTTTTGGTCCTTTTACTTTGGTTTCTTTATAATATTTCAAAATACTTACAACACATTTAATACCTTTATTAAATGACCAAAATACCCTTTTAGTCATTTTTTTTTCCGTTTTCTCAACTTTTAGTTGCTCGATCATACTTCATACGTTACGTTCTAATTACATTCCTTTCTACCTCACTTCATTCATATGCAACTCTCTTAGTAAAACTTATTTTATAAAGTAGTTTCATACTTTCATACTTTTATCAAATATAGTAACTTACTTTGTAATTCTTCTCGTATGTTTACCAAAACTTCATGAAATTATATCAATCATATTCTTTACGTGTAAAACTTTTCCAAATACAATTTGATAAAAGTTTGTATTTATACCAATTTATAAATACACAATCTCTTATAACAATATTTTGTCCTTTGATGGACATTTCACTTGAACATAACTTGTTCATTCTTATTTTTTTTCTCTTTTCTCATATCTTTATTCATGCGTTATACATAATAATTTGCTTTTATTCTTTCTTTATTTCTACTGGCAATTCTCAGTTGGTTACCATTTTAAGAAATGCATTCTTTTCCTTTCGTTTCAATTCACACCCTTACTTTTCTGTTTGGGACAGAATCTGTCGAATCATCATATTGTTCACGAGAATCTACTTATCTTGTTCTGAAAATGCTGAAACGATGTTTCGCTTTTTTTTTAACAATTAGACATCATTAACGTTCTTTTTGTGTATAATACACCATACTTAACCTTATAAACTTGTACAGTTTTACTATTGAAGTTGATATATTATCTCAGTCAACTTCCTTCTCAATTCACACTTTTAAGGAAAAATCATTTCTATTACATTTTTCATCTTCTTATGTATTTCATATACCCTTCTCATATTATTATTTACGTTTTAGTATTTATTTGCTAATTCTCATTTCTCACATGAGTGCTTAGTTTAGCACCTGATCTTCTGCTTACTCTTTCCTCACGGTATCAAAATTGTTTACCATAATCGATTCGAAATTTGTTTTTCTTCAATTCACTTATGGGACTTTATACATGTTGCATACGATAATTCACATTCTCATACTTACTTCACTTTTCATAATATTATTATATTGTGGTGTATTTATGTTTTACAAACCACATTCATTAACTTCTTGTCACATTTTTACAAGTTTTTAATCGCATAATATACACATATGTATATACTTGATTCTCTTTTGGTTTAGAAACTCAACTAGGTATTTTTAACATTTTCGTCCCTCGACGAATTCTTGACATAGCCCTCAATCACCATTACCTCTCGTTACTCTTTACTTTTACATCTTTTATCATTTCTGTTATGTGTTATAAGGCTACATGCCTAACACATTATGCTATTCTTTCGTTTAAACTCCACTTTTTTACACTGTATATTTCTTTACAACATTATATATTTCATATACAACTTACTTCTTATGTATCTTTAGGTGATACACAATTGCCATTTATTTTCTCGTCATCTTTCGTTCTTTTGTATTTCGAGGCATTATGCCCAATACATTATTTTACTCTTTTGCTTTATACTTTATAGTATTCTAATTAGAATACTATTTCATAACCACCTTATACTTTTATACATTATATATATATATATATATATATATATATATATATATATATATATATATATATATATATATATATATATATATATATCTCAAAACTTACTCATGCTTTATATTTATAAACACGTATAAACATATATACACTTCTTTGTATTTCACGGTTACCAGCCATGTATTAATCATTTCTCAAAATCTTTGGAGACTTTTAGCCATTATTCCCATTCGGAAGTAGTAACTTCGTGTCTATTTATCATAGTTCTTACATTATCTTTAATTCTTCGTCTACTACTTGTTTAAATATTTACTATATATATATATATATATATATATATATATATATATATATATATATATATATATATATATATATATATATATATTACTTCATATCATTTATGACCTTTAGTCATTTTGCTCACATGCTTTTGGTTTTCTTTCCATTATCATACATCATTATACTCTTTCATTACTGGTATTTCTTCTTTTATTTCATTCATTTGGTTACGGAACTTAATTCCTGGCAACCACTATCTTATCATCATTTGTTTCACCTTTAATTTCTTGCCTAACATTTATTTAGGCATTCAACCTTTATTTCTCGATTCACATTCATTTTATCACATTACATTAATACATTTTGCTTAAAATATCATAATCTTTAACAATTTACCAGTTATCATTCTTTTAAGGAAAATTTGAAATTTTAATGGTCATGCCCGAGGCACACCACCAGCTTGCATTATACTATTCTTTACCATTCTTTTATTTTTTTACAATTCTATGTACTATCAATATACTCTGCTTAAAATTTTCATTCTTCATGTAAGAGTCTTACAACTCCTATATAGGTAATCAATACCCATAATTCCTCTTTAAATTACTCTTATTCATACTTTCTCTCGCCTTGACAGGCATATATTTTAATATCTTTCAATCTGTCTAAAAATATTAATTATCACATTATTTCTTTTACTTTACCATACTAAGTGGTATATATCCACTGCATTATCTTTTAATACTCATAATTTTTACTGGTTGTTATTACATAGGCATATAATTCCTATGTTTTTCTTACTACTCTCTTCAAAACCTTACCCACCAGAGTACCATAATTCCTTTGTGATTCCACCAGCCTCAATACATATCCTGTGATTATGATAATACGGGCCCATATTACCATAACCACCTCTACATATTGATTCTGTTGTTACCACAAGGTTTCATGGGACACTGGTTCCTTTAACATATAACACCATTATAAATACATGGTGATCAATACTGAAAATCTTTCTACTTTATAACATAGCCTTTAATAAATATAGACAGTTACGGAAAATATCTTATAATTTTCCTAACGGTCAAATTTTTTTGCTCACTCTAAACGTTAGCTTAACACTTCTTAGTGCTATATATCTCCATATTTTACATAATGCATAATGTCTTAATCATTTAAGACATCATATAACATACTTTCATAAACTAACATTTTTTTTATAACATGAGTTTAAGCCTAGGAGTGGAACAAGCCAATCCTAATTCGCTTAAACTATGGCTCTGATACCAACTTGAGACACCCCATTTCTACTGGTTGCAAATAATATGGTTTTTCGTATAAATACATGAATACAAAAATACGATTTATCAAAAACCGATAATTTAAATGCTTAAAACAGTAGGTGTACAAATTCATATCAAGCTAACCATAGTAAGCAAGAAAGGATTTAACCTTGAGTCCAATATAGGAGCTAACTTAAGCTCCACTCCAGCTAAACTTCATCCCATTGATAGCAACTTAATTTGACCTGGAATACATGGCAAAACATAAAATACGTAAGACAATAATGTCTCGTGAGTTACATGAGTTTTAGACTCAAATTTTTAATTTCTTTTCCAACCTTTTTATAAAACTTATACATAAAACATCTTTCAAAGTTTTATAATAATATCATACGATAACTCTTTACTTTTCAAAATCATTACATATCATGCCTTGCAAAAATATCTTCTTTCCAAACTTTATAATAGCAATATACTATAACTCTTTACTTCTGAAAAATCATTTTATGACATACTTTACAAAAATAACATCTTTCTTACTTTCTTTGACTGGTTTTATAAGCTTGCTGGATTTTTATACTTAGGGCTTTAATCACTATAAGTGATACCCCAAGTCTCTACGGCTAGAAAGAACGGATCAATCCTCACCATAGAAGTGCTGAGGCAATCTACTTCGCGATGGAGATTTTTCCCCAGTAGACCCCTTACCTAACCCGGGTAGGTTGGAACATAGTTCCCTTACTAACGCTGCTTGCTACAATTACCAGTCATACAAAACATTTTCTGCTTACTTTAACATTACTTACTTGCATAGTGGCTAATTGCCAAACTTCACAATTTCTTGTCTTTATGGCTAAATGCCAAATTCATAACTTTTGTTTCACAAAAACCATATATTTAAAACATGTCTTTATAACATACTAAGCTTTATGCCAAAACATACTCCCCAACATCTTATGGCTATATGCCATTTATACTCGAAAACATATACGGTTTGTAACCAAAACATACTTCTTAAACATCTTGTGGCTATATGCCATTCATACTTGAAAACACATATAACTTGTAATCAAAATATACTTTCACATAATTGGTTCATAGACCAAAACATACTTTCACATAATTGGTTCATAGACCAAAACACACTTCAAATATAACATTATACTTTCACAAACAAGTTAGAACTAATACTCTTGCATATAATTTCACATATAGAAATTTTATAAGAAATCTTGAAAATACTTACTTGCCATGTACCCCAGAATGGGTAAAAATACTGCATGTACTCACCTCATGTATTGCTAGAAGATTGACTACACGTTCCTTGTATTTATACTCTTTCGTGATTAAATAATCACTTGGCATGAACCTATAATTAACATGTTATACATTAACATTCATGCTAACTGATTCTATAACTCATTAGAGTCCTTATAATACTATCTTGGGTCATAACAAGTCTATAACTTTTAAATGACCAACTTTAGTTAAATCGTATTTTATACGTATTTTGCTACAGTGCCCTCGAGGGGTCGTATTTCAATTCCGACAATTTTCCATGAAGTTTTGGTCCATAATAGACCTATGTTTAAAATTTGAGGTCAATCGGACAAGTGTAAGACCAAAACTCAAAATCCATTTGGGCTTGGCAGGAGACTAATTGAAAAAACTGCATTTTTGCTTCTGACGCGGGATCGCGACCCGATCTCGTCTGGTGCGACCAGATGCTCCATTTTTATGCTACAAATTACCATTTTCCCATATTAAGCCCTTAATTCATGTCTTAATCAATAAGGTTTGTTCCAAGACCAAAACCATTCATTTACTTCAAGTTTTTAACCATAAAAATCATGGATTTCAATTATTTTTCAAACATTCCCGTTTTTGCATTTTTGGTTCAAAAACCGAAATTGTCCAATATTAATCACTTCTACTGATTTATTTCAACAATTTCCACATATGGAACTCATTAAAACCCCTTAGAATTAATTTGATCATTAAAAATTGAATTCTAAGGCTTTTGAACAAAATTCCAATTTTTTAACAATAGCAACATACTTTGATGATTTTTAAGATATGTTCTTAATACTTGACTTAATTGGTTTAGGGTCATATCTAGGCCCTAAATACCAACTTACACTTAGTTTTAAACTTCAAAATCATCAAACCTTCTTTAAAATCTTGAAAATTCTTCCGAAAACAACATTTTTTTACTAAAAATCATTTTATTGAATTTTCAAGCTTATGAATTGATTTCTTGTTTCTTTTACAACATTTTTAACTTAATTAAACCATTAGAGCCATTTGAAATCAGTTTCAACTCATTAACCCATTTCTAGGGTTCTTGATCTAAAAACCCATTTCATCATTTCTTGGCATCTAAGCTTCAATTCCTTTGAATTAATGACTACTACATGTTTCTTTCACCTTTTCTAACACATTAGATTCATCAAAATCATTTGTTAATCTAAACCCGTGACTTATTGCTCTTGGACCAAAATCATCATTTCTTGATTTTTTTTTTCAACATGTTCAAGGGATAGAACATGTTTACTTGATGATTTTGAGCAAGATGGTTTAGATGATTTCACTGGAACCATGGCCTCTAGAAAAATCAGAATCAAGTGCACGATTCCCGTTCAAGTGTTGGATGAAATAAGCTTAGAACATGAAGTTCTTACCTTGTTTGCTTGGAAGCCCTCAATTCTAACTTCAATTTCTTGCAAAGATTTTCAGAAATCCTTCTCTTCTCCGATGCTCTCTCGCTCTCTCTCGTAGTCTCTAGACCCTCTTCAGATTTTATGATCATTAATGAGATATTTTCTCATTTTTATATTTTCCATATTTACAGTTTTAGTCCTTGAACTTTCATTTCTTGCGCTTTGGCCACCAACAATCAAATTTCATTACATATAACTTAGTTTCTTACATTTTTGGTCCAAAAACCAAAAAATACTTTCATAATAAATCTTATACATGGGCAAATGACCAAATTACCCCTTTATGGTAAAATGACCAAATTACCCTCTTTTACTAGAATTAACTTTCAAATACTTATCACCATTATTTTGTATCAAAATTTTATTTCATTACATATTAGTTCCAAAAATCATATTTTCCTTACTTAAAAGTCATTTGGATGTCAAATGACTATTTTACCCTTTTCTCCTCATCTTTCTCCAAACTTTTGGTATTTTACCACATTTCTAAATAATTTATTTTTAAAACTTTCAAAATATTTTTGGTCTTTTCCTCTCGTATTTTCTCGAATATAAATTAGAGATTTTTGGGTCGTTACAAGCGTCATAACTCCTGGAAATCTGAATCGTGAGAGTTCATGTTTTAGTATCATGTTGCAAGTATGATCCCAACAAACAAGCAGTCAATCGTCTAAAGGGGTAATTCTTTCTCCCTAGTTTTGATTATTTTTATGTACAACGGGGACGTTGTACGGTTTTAAGTATGGGGTGTGGACGGTCGAAAGAGTTTAATTTTTGCGAAAACGACCAATTTTCAAAAAAAAATTGAAATTTTTGCGAAAACGACCAATTTTCAAAAAAAAATTGAAATTTTTGCGAAAACGACCAATTTTCAAAATTTTTAGCAATTTTTCAAAATTTTTAATAGATTGTAATTTCGAAACGAATAGTTTTTTAATGTTATAGCATTGGAATTTTCAAGAGATACTATTTAGTTGTAATCATGCTATCTGTTTAGTCAAATAAGTTGAGTTTTAGGAGTTAGAAAATTTAAGATTTTGGATATTTTAGGATTGGAATTTAGGAAGGCACTGTCAATCGGTGGCCTTTGTTGTTCGAGCCGGTAGGTCATAAACTGGTGGTCTCGAAAAGGCACTTATGCACCTTACCACCTAAGATCGTCTGGTTTGGGATGGTATTTCTGAAAGCTCGTTACACGGACAACATCGAAAGTCATGGACAATTCTTTAATGGCCTTTAGAATCTGAATGAGTATGTACACTTTTTTGTGGACAGAAAATTTGTAATCAAGGGTTCTCTAGAAAGTCATGAATTCCAAAGGATATTCTAGTCATGTTTGCAAAACTATTTTCAATCTAATTCTGGAAACAATAAACTTTGAAATTGAACACGTTAAAAATTGTTTGAGTCTTAGTTAAAATCTATTAAAAACTCTCTTGCTTGGGGACAAGCAAGGCACAAGTGTGGGGTGTTTCACAACGCCTATCAATATAAGATATTTTAGTCGTTGTTAGACCCTATTCTTGGTGAATTTATATCATAATTGTATTGGTATTTCTTACTTTTTGTGCTGGTGCTTGTATGCAAGAAAATGTTAAAAACAGGGACTAAAAGCAGACAAAATGGAAGAAGTTTGGGTTAACCGCCATTTCAGTCGAATTCATACACGCGCCGTGGGAAATAAGCATGCGCGTCGCGCCATGTCAAAGGCCAGATGATTCAAATAGCGAAAAAACAGGGATAAGGCAACACGCGCGTCGCGGATCTATGCCTTGCGTGCCGCGGATTCACAGATTTTACAAGTATAAATAGAGGTCATTAGGTCGAAATCAGCAGGCGAAGAACGACCCCTAAGGTGGACTTAAGGCTTCTTTGACTCAAGGATTCGGAATTTCAGCAACACTTTTGGTATTTCTTATGTTTTCACTTTTAGTTCAATGTTCTTTAGTTTAGTTTAACTTTTAGCCTATTCTTTATGGATTGTTCAGACCAGTAGCCTTAGTTCAGTAGCTTTTATTTTCGGGTTTCAGTACCTTGGATCTGTGTTTTGGTTTTTAATTGAAGCAATCATTCGGTTTATGGTTTTATTGCACTTTTTAATATTAATTGTGTTTGGATGCTTGTTTGGTTTGATTGGATTGTTTCTTTGCTTCTGGACTTGAACTTAGTTTCTGAATTCAGTAAGTAATCTTAGTTTAGGATTTGGTTTGGTTTAGTTTAGTTCATGTTTGATTTGGTTTTAACAATTGGTTTTGGAATTGTGTTTTTAGTTGGTTTTTGGAAAAGTAGAACCAGTCCCTCTTGCTGTAGCGTGACACTACAGTTGGTAAGCTATCGTCATATCTTGACCACCAAACTCCCGTGGATCGACCCTTGCTACCGCTATACTAGTGAGTCTGTGATGTTATTTTTTTTATTTTTGACCGCATAACGACCTAGGCGTGTCAGTTGGCTTGAGGGCGGTCAAGGACCATGTCAAGTGTGAACACAATCCCGTCAAAATAGTCAAGCAGCTAGCACACAAGCTTTTTCCAGGAACATTTGGGTACTCGGACTCAATCCCTAGTGCTGCTTTTTCCAGGAACATTGGGGTTGGCTTGGGGTGTTTTACTTTTTTTCAATTATTTAAATAAAGAATTAGTTAAAAGAAAACAAAAAAAAGAAATTAAAAGGGTATTTTGGTCTTTTCACCTGCATTAGGGACCAACAGTGCAAACTTTTGGCAACTACAGGGACCAAAACTGTGAAAAATAGAAACTTGGACCAAAACTTAAAAAACATGTCAACCACAGGGACCAAAACTGTAAATTAATTTTACAATTATTAATAGAGGCATTTTTCCTTCAATCACATTTATTCAAAATACTTACCACATTTCAAACTCTTTTTAAAAATAATGTTAACATTAGTTTATAATCATAAATGTTACAATAAAGTTATATATTATAATGATATTATCATATGAATCACGGTAATTCATTTTAAATAAACATTAATTTCTAATTGTTTAAAGTTGACGATAAAACATGATTTTAATTTTATTGCATATGTAATTTTTAAAATTAAATGTACGTAAAAACACGCTTTTAGTATGCTTATTAAATCAATACAAACATTATCATTAGTTTGTAATCGTAATTATTATGACAAAGTTAGATATTATAATGATATTATCACATTAATTAAGATAGTTTCTTTTATTTAAACATTAGTACTTAGTTTTTTAAGTGTTGACGGTAAAATGTGTTTTTAATTTTATTGTATATGTAATGTGTAAAATTAGTTAAACACGTACATTGATAGGTGTATTAATATACACCTTTTATCACGTTTAATTACTTCATTTGACATCGTATTTCGCCAATAAAAGCATGCTATATGCATGTTTTCGTACTAATGTGTTTATTTCGGAGTAATACCATTTGTTTGGGTAAAATGGTATGGTTTGCAGGTATTTTGAGACTTGGAACATTAATTATATATCATTAGGAGGTTGCACGTCAAATTTCAGAAGAAACGGATCACAAACGGAAGAGTTGTGAAATAAACGACCCGAAGACAAAACAGTGTGTTACACGACCGTGTAACTTTAGGCCTAGAAGTTACACGGCCGTGTAACTTTATTTTGCCACGTGGATGCCAAGTCAGCTCAGGAAGTTGTCTAGAAAGTGTTGCAGAATTACACGGCCGTGTAACTTGGCCGTGTAATATTACACGGCCGTGTAATTTTTGTACTAAAAGTTACACGGCCGTGTAACTTTAAAAAGTGGTCAGATTTACTTTTTCTCCCACTATGAGTTTTTTATTCCATCTTGTGCTGTCATTCTCTTGGTGGACGACCAGATCCAGATCCCATCTGGATTTGAGGCCATGTGATGAAGGAAGTGGGTCTTGGAATGATGATGTTTGCTTATGATCAAATTACCATTTTACCCTTGGCATCTAACTATAAATAGATGTGTTGGGTTAGCCTTAGAGGTATCCAATCTTCCATTCTCTCCTGTAACATACTCTAGATACATTGTGTTTGTGTTATTTGTGCAACATCAAGTGTGGATTATCTTCATTTTGTAAGTTTATTTCTCTTTTACTAGTCATGAGTGGCTAGTAACCTTATTATTCTGGTTTTGTATTAAGGATTATGATTGTGATTTAATATAAAATTTGATGTTTGATTTTATATCTTTCTAGTGATATGATTTTGAGGCTTAACAAGCGTTTGGTTTTTATTTATTTCATATTGGCCATTTGATCTCAAATATAAATCAATCTAGTCATACAAATTATGAAATCCGTAATTGTTTTATAAAATGTTATTTGTGACAACCATCTTTAATGGGTGAAAATCATATCTCATGTTTTGACGCTTCAACGCTTGTTTAGGAGTATTGAACATTGTTGGGAACATTCACATAAAACATAATGCAATCTTTCATTCAAATTCTATGATGGTGTATGTGCGAGCTTTCGGCATACACTTGACTATCTAGATTTGAATGGTAAGATTAGTCTTAGTTAACGAGCTTCTCTTGACTAAGGTACATTAGGTGAATGGTGTATGTGCGAGCTTTCGGCATACACAAAGTACCAACTTAGAAAGATTAAAGTTATAAACATCATTCTTATTGTTATTTCCAATCATATGACTAAAAATACAAAACCAGAATTTGTCCCCAAATTATAAAATACAAAAAGCAATCTTTCTATATTTTGTCCCAAGTTAAATATACAATCATATTTCAACAAAACATCAAAACTCCCCTTTTGTTACTTTCTTTACAAGTTTAAATCTCGTGAAATCAAGGTGTAATCCATTAGACCATCGCTCCCTGTGGATCGACCCTGCTTGCCATTTGTACTACATAGTTAGTATTTATAACAAGTAGTGCAATCACGAAATATTGGTAATCAACAAATCATTTTAAAACCATATTTCAACTCTTTTATTTTGTTGGTCTCACGACACTCAACATACATGACGGTCTGAAACTTTATCATAAGTTAACATTAGCGGACTCTGGGTTTGGGTCACAACTGTTTTCTTAGATGTCTATCCCATCATAATATAGTTTCATCAATAGGTATATTATTATTTTGTATTTAGCTAATTAATGCTTTCTAAAACTTAAGTATATAGTCGTTCTTTAAATAATAATTCATAAATGTTTTGTTATGAGATTTTTTGTCTATTTAACTACTCCAATTCAGAAGCCTTTGACATTAAAATAAATATTCACTGGAATTAATTTATTTTTATTAAATATATGGTTTAATATAACCACATAAAAAGAAGTCATTTCAACTAAAGACTTCATCATTGTGATGACATGCACTAAAATAGATGAATTTAATCTATTGAAAAATGAGTGAGTTATTCAAGTGTAGTTGTGTACGATATGGAAAGCAGTCAATATTAACAATAAAAATGATATATCGGGATTTGAGATGGTATTCGCTAATTATATAGTATACTAGGCAAATGCTCGCGCGTTGCGCAAGTGAAAATCGTGTAGCTAAATTGTTAACCAGTCCTTAAACGATGCTCTCTCCGGTTGCAATACATTGTTGAAAATGATTATGTCATTGACATAACTATGCGATAATAATTTTATATAAAATTGTAACTATTTTGGTTAATATTACTCAATGAGCTTTATCCGCGACTTGTGCATTAATTAAATTAAGCATAATTCTTGATTTAATGTTACTTTGAACTATTGTTATGATAATTAATTTAACAGTTACATATTTGAAAATATTTTTAATTTTGATCACGATGATTACTTAAAATATCAACGATTGTTTGTTTGTTACAACCACTTATTATAATTAGAAAATGTTTAAAAATGACATTTAAAAACTACTACTTATTAATACAAAGTTATTGATACTAAAAATTTGAAAATTTGTAGGATATTCAAATAAAATAAGTACATGATAATTATAATGATTTAGAGGTTATAAATATTTGAATACAATTTTAATTTTTTTAATCTATTTGTGTATTTAACTATGCCAACTATAATTTTTTATTTTACTCTTTTAACTTGTGATAAAAAAATAACATAATTTAACATATCTTTAAATAAATAAGTAAAAAATATATCCTTTAAAATTGAGTTGTTTAATTAGAAAAAAATATTCATCTCGATTCTAGATAACATTTAATTAACATGATAAATTATCTATTTAATATGATATTTTTAAATTTGCCAACAATATAAATGTATATGTGAATTGATTTAATAAAAATAATATACTTATAATCGACAATGAAAATCATTAATTAAAATAAATATATTAGAATAATAAACATAAAGTGAGAGACTCAAATGAACAATAAGATTGAAATTAGAATAATAAAATATTTAATGTATTAATTTAAAAAGAAGTTGAAAGGTTGGAGGTTTCAAATAAATGTGGTTTGAGTAAAAATGTTTCCTTTGTAATATACTAGACGAATATGAAAATTATATATAGTTAAATTTTTAACAAATACCTTGTGGAAAATGATTATGTCATTAAAGTTAACTATAAAATAATAATTCTAATATTAAGTTGATATATATAATTGCAACTATTTTGACTAATATTACTTAATGAACTTTATCAGCGACTTATGTATTAATTAAATTAAACATAGTTTTTGATTTAATATTAATTTTAACTATTATCTATTGTAATGATTAAAAATTTTAAAAGTTACTTATTTGACCATATTTTGATTTTGATCTTGATGATTATTCAAAATATCAACAATAAGTAAAAAACCTATGTAATAAAATGATTAATTGTATTGAATTATTTCATTTAATATTACAACTCTAAAACATTTTTTGCTAAGACTAATAAACACTTACACCAAAATTTAAAGTTGGTTAATGATATATCGAAATATTTCTTTTAATTTGTAAGCCACTCAAATTCTATATGAAAGTTAATTAACTATTAAAACTCAATAGACTTTGTTATTTATGTTACTCAATTGATACTTATAATAGTTATTATTGCTATTCTTTAACATTATGTCTTAATAGATGAAAAAACATTAATTTGATTTGTAAAATAATATGAGTTTTTATGAAAGAACATATACATTAACATTAAAGATTAAGAAGTTGACTTGGATTAATATTTCTATTTAATAAAAGAATATTATTATTAGATCAATGAACTACCTTAAATGAGTAAAAAATTTGTTAACTTTATTTAATATTTCTACATGAAAAATCTATGTGAGTAACAAAACGGAAAATTTATTTACTCAATTAGTTTTATTAATCTTCATACTTTTATATCAATGATCATATATCTCATTTATTTTATGATTTTATGGAGCGTTTTAAGTTATGCAAACGTCGATTCAATCCTAAATAAACCACGATATTCCTTTTTTATTTATTCAAAATTAATTCCATAAAAAATAACCTCATGCAGTTGTTTACTTAAAACATCCAAAAATTTATTTGTGGTTTTTGTTTGCCAATAATGAATATAATTAAAACATTGCATTTTCTTTATTTATTGATTGTCGAATGATTATACAAAGCTTATATATATATATATATATATATATATATACACACATACATATATAATCTGTAGAAAGAACACACCAAACACTCTTAATTTCATGACAAATAACAAAATGTATGAAACACATAATAACATAAGAGTACCAAAATTATAAAAAGTACTACAACTATTATGAAAAAATAGTAGAAACAAAATCATAAAAAAAATGTAGAAACAATTTTATTATTTTATATATCACAATTTTACGAATAACAAATATTATGAAAAAATTAAATACTACAACTTTTTATGACAAAAGTACCAAAATAACTATTATGGTATTTCTATTAAAAATACACCAAACACTCATAAATCATACAAATAATGTAAAACATTTCAAGAAAAAAAATTAAAAACAATTTCAATAATACATAAAATCAACATACGTTTGATGTATTTTTCTATTTCTTCTACTCTTCATACTTCAATCACATACACTTAAAAGACAGGAATGTTTTTATGAGAAATAAATCTACTTATGTAGCAACAACATGTATAAATAAGAGGAATACAAAAAGTTTTTAGTAAAATCTATTAATTTAAGAAATATGAAGAGTCGTTAAGTTCAAATATAATTCTCAATTTAGTATTATCTTAATAGATAGATGTAACGTTGTGTAATTTATAAATTTATTTTACTATTAGTTATTATTATTAATTAATTTTAAGATTACTTATTATTATTAAAAATTTTATAAAATACTATACGTGTAGAAAGTTTTAATACCACTTAATATAATTATTATAAAATCACTTATTATATTGATTATCATTGTTAACTAATTTTGAAAGTTATAATATTATTTAAAGGTTAAAATTTATTTTCTTGTACTTATTTAACACTAATTAACTAATTTATAATCATATTTGAAATAATCAATAAAGTGTATTATATAAAAAATATAATATTTATTTTCTTGTACTTATTTAACACTAATTAACTAATTTATAATCATATTTGAAATAATCAATTAAGTGTATATAAAAAATATAATGTTAATAGTAAAATTTAGAATAAGAATGCGTTTAATGTAGTAATTAAAAAGGAAGTTGAAGTGTTAGGGGTTTCATATGAATGTGGTGATATGAAAAATATCTCTTTTAAAAGATATATAGATATAGATTTGTGTTTATATTTATATTTTTTTTGTAATTATTGTTGATAGATACATAATTATGATGCAAAATAAATCAAATATCGATTTCGAAACATAATAATCTGAACATTATTTCGTTAATTGGTTTTCTATTATTATAATTGCTTTTAAATTATTTATTTTTAACTTTCTAATAAATGCCTTTTTTTTATCTTATGACTAAAGATAATATCAATAATTTACATCAACCTTTTATTTTAGTATAAGAATAATTATTTCATAGTTAATGATAATAAATTAGTTATTTTTGACAATATGTATCTATTAATATTTTTACTACATAATGTTTTTCCTGTGCAACGCGGGGACATTCGCCTAGTTTATTAGTTTACTTAATAACAATTTACAAGAATTTTCCATTGGGTCTCAATTTGATTTTTACATAATGCCACCAAAATATTAGTGATGAACATGTCATTAACACTTCATATATTTTAAGTTTTGATGATTGACAAACTAATTTCAAAAAAGCATAAACCCTTCTTCTTGATCACTATATGTGATCAATAAAGAAAACGTTAAACGTGTAACATAAGCCTTATTGAAAATGCCATTTACTAAAGACATAGAAGGTAGCCGGTTATGCATGTTTCTTGTGTTTTAATTTGAAGTCCCAAAGTGAAGAGGAATATTTTTCGATTCCTTTTATCTAGCATGTATTTAAAATATGAGTTATTACTTATTACAAATACATAATAAGTTTTAAATTCAAATATTTTCTTCAAATATCTTAAACAAAATTTTAAAGCACCAATGTAAAATATAATCGTTTTTTGTATAAGTTATATAAAGCCTAAAATAATTTTTGAAAATTTTTAAGACAATTAATTCGAAATTTAGACATTTTTATTAAGTCATATAGAGCCAAAACGATATTTTGGAAGTAAAATAAAACTTTTATGCATTTTATGATAGGGCTGGCAAAAATGTATCGTGGAGAACCAACCAACATGTTACCAACCGTACCAATAAAGTTGGTAGCCAACATGTTTGGTTGGTAGTACCATACCAATTAAGCAATCTTGGTACGGCAACGATACAAAATTTTGAATACCACGGTTGTACCGTACCAACCAATTCATATATATATATATATATATATATATATATATATATATATATATATATATATATATATATATATATATATATATATATATATATATATATATATCAATTTAAATTCTCGTATTTTTATGTTTTAAATAGGAGTAATAACTAACAAGTCCGAATTACTAAAACAACTCTTAATACTAATTCTTTTTTCAAACAACACTAGATATTAAAATCAAACTAATAACAAAACGACTAGCACGTATGCGATGATAAGTTAGGGAAAACAATACTAAAAGAAAAGTTTTTGGTATATACCAATACCAATATGTACCAACCAAACTTGTTGGTAGCCAAATAAGTTGGTACCAAGTATATTTGGTACGATACTGGTAATTAAATTTTTGTGCCAATTATAATTGGTACGGTACACGGTATAGAAGAAAAAAGCCCGGTACCGTACCAATTCCACCTCTACTTTATGAGGTGATTAGACAAATTTAAAATTTGTGAAAGTCAAGCAAAAACCAAATATAAGATTTCATGGATATCTATCGAATCAATAGACATTCACCGTTTAAAATTTATATTTTTATTTAGGGGTATTTGAGATTGTTTATGAAAACAACTTATTGACTTATTGATTTTTTTTAAAATCAATAAGCCTAAGAAAAATGTTTGATAACTTGATAAAGACTTATTAGAATGACTTGAAATAAGGAGTTTTCTATAAATAAATACTCTTTACTTTTCAAAATAGCTTATGACTTATAGATATCAAGAAGATCACTATACCCTCACAAATCCTTTTGTCAAAAATATTTTTTTAAATTTTTTTTTAATAATTAAGAATAAAATGTTATGTGTAAAAATAGTAATTAGTTCTAAATATGTAAGCATGTTTTTTTTTTTGTCATTTTACATATATAAGCTAACCCAAACTTTTTTTTAAAAAATGACTTATCAACTTATAGATTAATAAGCAATCTCGAACACTTTTTTAAAAACTCATTTTTTTCAGGGCCACATAAGTCAATATCAAAAAGTGTTTATTGAGTTAAATAAGCAATCCCAAACATCCCCTTAGAAACGTAAGTTATATGAATATCTGCCAAATTTGTATGAATGTGTGTGATTATACATAGTTTTATAAAAAAACTCAAATAATAAATTTTCCAACACTTACATTCATAAGGTTGATGTTGAGTATGTACAACATCACGGATCCATTGGTGCCCAAATACACATTTTTTTATAATCCCTTTATTTTGGAAAACCGAACCACAAGAATTTTAAAAACAAAAGAGTAGAAATTTCAAAGGAATCGAGTTGAATAAGATTGCTTGGATAGACATAACTCTAGGTATTAATTGTGGCAAACATCACTAATCCATCTGTTTTCGAGATCCCAAACATATGTTTTCCAATCCATAGTTGTTCGATTTACGCACGCTATTTCAGATGGTGGACAGTATGAATGACCGTCTAAGGTCTATCTTAGCAAAGGGGCTTCAAAATTTCTTTAGTTTATGATTACGTTGTTTCTGATGATTGCATTATTATATGGTAAATTTCTTTTATATGAAATTTTTTTATTAAAAATGTTAAAGAGTTATGTATATGATTGGGGTTCAAGGGTAGGGTGACTTTGTGTGGTCCAAACATATTAGGAGGTTATAGAGTAAAAATTAGAGTGTAAATAGGCAATTGCAATGCTAGATAGAATTCACATTAAAGAGTGGTCTTTGTGTTAGCTACTCTTAGGTGCTGTTTTTTTTTTTTTTTTTTTTTTGACTTAATTGACTTAATGTATAACAAACTTAATGAGTTCAGGTATATATATGTGTTTCATTTTTACTTAATGTTAGCAAATATCTTAATGAATTAAGTTATGAAAGGGTGTCCTTAACATTAACTGATGATTTCATATATATTTTTCATAATTATCCTCACTTTTCGTAATCTAAGACATTCAATTTTCCGTCAAAATAAGGATAATTTTTTCTTTATTTTTTAAAATCGATAATATGAGAACAATAAAATAATAATAATAATAAAATTATGAAAATGATTTAATGCTAAATGACTCATCATTTAAAAGTTACTGCAACAGAATTATTCTATGCATGATTAACGTGTTTTTCTTTCTCTAACTATGATAATCCTTGTATTTATTTGTGACATTTTTAAAGCATTTTTAAGACAAAACAAATCTTAAATATTTTAATTTGTTTGATTATATAAACTTATGTTTAATTTAAGTTACTAATCATGTGATATTTTAGATTATTAGTTCTTTTAAAAAAACTTAATGTGATAATGTATAATTTTAATTTATAATCGTTATTAAATAAATGATAATGTGTTATTTGTCAACTTTCAATAAGAGGGTAAATTAGTCATTTATTTAAATTCAAACATTATATTTATTTCAAAAAAGAAACAATATTCATATCAACAACACTTTATTAATTCAGATATTGTTATCGATTCAGTAAACGTTATCAATTCAGGACTTAATAAAAATAAAAAAGAAACAAGGCCTAAGACTGGTATATGTATCGTGTTGATAAGAAGAGTCTTGTAAGACGTTCTTGTATTGTATGGTGTGATGATGTTAACATGTTCGTGGGAGGGATAAAATAGGCCCTGGTGTCATGCATGTGTCACTAGATTACCTCTCACCCATGTATTGACTGTCATGTGTAGTAGGAATCTACGAGCTCGTGTAATCATTAGGAGTTAAGATGATGAGTGGACTATAAGGACTTAGGGTGGGTTTTTAAATATATGATGTTTATGAGTGTTATGATGTTTGCTTTACAGTGTACTAAATGATGACTATATGCAGTATTTGTTTGAGACTTTGATTTTATAAAGAGTTTAGTTATAACTGGTTAATTTTATAAAGAGTTTATTATGAGTCAACCTCATTGTATCTCATCAGGCTTTCCAGTCTGACATTGTATTTTGGCACGTGTCTTAGGTATATATTAGTGGAAGATGCATTAGTAATTGTTTAGAGAATGCTGTAGGGACTTTTAAGAGTTTTGGAGATTTCACTATTTAGACTTTTAGTCAATGCAATAAGTTTGGTCATTTGGTTTATGCTTTTACTTATGGTTTGAGATACGAGTTTGGCATCCCATGCGATTTTGAAATAACAATTGTTTTGAAATTGTTTTAGTAATCTGAGAATTTCCATTGTCAAATAAAGAGTTTTCTTAAAAAATTTAGTATAAACTATTTTTTATAAATGGCCATATTTGATGGCGTTACACCCTAATATCCCTCCACAGCCTAAAAGGCACTGCCCTCCCTAATATGCATCAATTCCAAGACAAGCAAGTAAACATCATATGGTTATGATCAAGTTAATCTAGTTGTTATGATTGGATCCATGTCTTTTAAGGATTAAAATTTTAAAATATTGTTTGTTTCTTTTACTGTTTCCGTCTATAAACTATTTGTTCATTGATACTTAACACTTGAAACTTACCAAGTTGCAAGCTTGGTGGTCATTATGAGAATTTATAGAAAGGTGATCAAATTGTTAAATGTAAGCAACAAAATAGTTATTTTTTTATTATATCCACAAAAAGCCTACAAAAAGAATGGGGAAGTTGATGTTTAAGGTTCATCGAAGAAGCTCGTCGAAGGAAAGACGGTGAAGGATTTGGTCAATAACAATAATAATAATAATAATAATAAAATTTATCAAAAAATTTATTTGGACACCACATGAGCATTACATGGATCAATTATAAGCCATATAGCATGCTACATACACTAGTCGCCCGTTAAACCTGTGACAATGATCAAATGAATCCAAAATATATGTTTCTTTCTAAAATCTAGCATGTTTTGACCTTTCATGATTAAATAGATAAATTTAAATATGTTTGGTCGTTAATTCTATTATTAAGTCTATTTAAAAATATTGGTATGTTAATATAATGCATAATAATAATAAAGGAAATACAATTTATTGCGTTAGTAAATTGAAAGAATTTAAGTAATCCGTGGGGTTAGGTAAGATATGCACGGGGAACAAAATTCAAATAAGCATCTTCTCACGTGCATCACGTGTTTCGTCAAGCTTCTTATTTATTAATATATGATAGAAAATATATAATCCATCCATACTGTACATCTTTTTTTATTCTGATTTAATTATTATTTAGGTTTATTTGTATAAAATGTCTTATATTTTACGATTTATTTTAGAGTTAATTATAAAAGATATAAGGGCTTGTTTAAAGTAAAAAATATAGGTTTAAACAAAAAAATCATAAAATGTTAAGCGTGCGTTTAGTTGCAGAAAAGTGCTCTGTTTTCTAGAAAAATTTTCCAAGAAAAATGAGAATTTGGAAAACGCGTTTAGTTCGTCAATTTTTCCAAAGTTTTCTAAGAACATGAAAATTTTTCAGTTTTCCAAAATTACAAAGAATTTGGAAAATTTTGGAAAACCCAAAATTATTGTTTTCTAAAATTTTCTATTTCCAAATTTTTTCTAAAATATACAAACACACACACACACACACACACACACTCACTCATTCTCACCTACACCCCCAAAATTACATCTACACCCACCCCCACCCCACCACCACCCACTCTACCCTCACCCACCCACCCATCCCACCCCACCCCCACACCCACTCACCTTCCATCCCATCCACCCACCCCACCACACACCACCGACCCCACCACCACCCACCCTACGCTACCCCACCCCCACCCACCTTCCATCCCATCCACCCACAGGCCACACCACCACACACTACCCACCCAACCACCACCCACCCTACCCTACCCCACCCTACCCCACCACACATCCACCCCACCCCACCCCCACCCACCTTCCATCCCATCCACCCACCCACCCTACCCCCACCACACACCCACCTACCCCATCCCACCCTACCTTACCCAACCCCATTCCACCCACCACCCACCCCACCCTACCCCACCACCTACCCCACCCACTCCACCCAACCCAACCCACCCACCCTACCCCCACCACACCTACCCACACCCACCCTACCCCCATTACATCACCCACCCCCACCCCCACCCTACCTCACCCAACCCCATTCTACCCACCACCCACCCACCCCACCCACTCCACCCACCCCACCCTACCCCACCACACCCACCCCCTAGCTACAGTCCACCCCACCCCACCCTATCTACCCTACACCTCCCACCCGTAAACTTGTAAAACTTAAATTGGATTGAACTTAAATCGGCCCAAACTTATAAACCCAGCAAGATAAAAATGTAAACATGTTAAAATAAAGTTTAAAAAATTGATACAAAAAAGTTAAAAAAAATTTTGGTGGGGAGGGGGGGTAGGGTGGGGGTGGGGTGTGTTGATAGGAAGTATGTGTGTTATTTGAAATAACAAAAATTGAAAAATGAAAATTGATAGAAAATAGATATCTAAACACGTTTTCTATTTTTCTAAAATAGAAAATGAAAACGGAATCGGTTTTATCTAAACGCGTTTTCTAAATTTTCAATAGAAAACTGAAAATGAAAACTCATTTCGTTTTTTTGAAAATGAAAAATGAAAACCGGAAAACAGTTTTCCGTAACTAAACGCACACTAAATTTTTTTATATAATAACCCTATTATCTATTAAGTAAGCATGAAAGACAGAAAAATGGTTAAATGTGATTGTACACCAAGTGTTATAAGATAGAATGGTGTTAAAAAAACTCTATGAGATGATTTATATATGTGAAAGTGGAAGGTCGACCATTAATACGTATAAGACTATAAGTACATCAATTTTTTTTTTAAGATTACACTTATTAAAAACAAACAAATATTTAGAATTTTTTTTGGCATATAACTTTTTTCAATTGTCTATAAGTTTAAATATTTAATAC